>OY757013.1:114934749-115057459 GCA_963580285.1 Lucinisca nassula | reverse complement strand
GGATTTTAGACTGTTTCGTCCTGTATTTGTTTAACGTCCCCGTCAACACTGCATGTGTAGGTCATCAGGACTCGCACCACTTTGCTTGGGCAGGCTGAGACCTTCTAAGCAGTTTAACAGTACTCGTGTGCGGTCGGTCTCAGCTCTTCGTGGAAGCATTGTGCAGCCTAATCTATTTTTGAAAGCCCCGGTGGGCGGTGGCAAAGTATACCCCTGTAAAACCCAGTTTTACTACACTTAAAAGTGGCGTTTAAAGGGTGTCAAAATTATGTAGGTCTGTTTTTGTGATAGTACTCACCCATCGGGTTTTTGGTCGATGTAAATCAGTAATAGAATGACAATCGTTATGGTTGAGATAACTTATTTTGCGGCATCTTATCTGGATCTACACTGTTTGCATTCGTATGTGTGAACAGTAGACTCTGTAGACCCTTAGATTTTTTTTATAAAAGCTCAGTAAAGGCCCGACCCCCGCCCATTGGGGCTTGAAGAAATAGTTGGGTTGCTTGATGCTTCCACGCAGAGCTAAAACCGACCGCACATGAGTACTGTTAAACCGCTAAGAGGATCTAAGCTTGCCCATTTCATCTCAATGCCGGGTAAATGTCCCACAAAATTGGAAGCAACGTCTCTAAAACGACCCACACATGCAGTGTTGATGGGGACGTTCAACAAATACAGGGCAACGTCGGGACGACAACGATGCGACATCTTAACGCTTCCCCTTTTCATCTCCATGTCGGGTAAAAGTCCCACAAAATTGGAAGAAACGTCTCTAAAATGACCTACACATGCAGTGTTGATGGGGACGTTAAAAATACAGGACGGAACAGTCTAAATCCTCGCTCAGGACTTTTTTCTCAGCCTATACTCAGACGGGTGTTTTTTTATGACATGACATTCATTAATTTCAAGGTGAGGCGGCTGCCGTCTTTCAAAGATTACCTGCCGGAAAAGGATAAACCGCCTACGATCATACAATTGTTTTGACACTAGGCATGAAAGATTGTGTGGGTTTGGGGGTCGGGGTTGGGGGGGGGGGGGGGGGGGGGGGGGAAAGGTTCTCCATTGCGCTACAGCTTGTCTCCATTGCGCTAGCCTACAGCTTATTTGTAGAAATAATTTCTACAAACAAGCCTGTATCGCACTTTGTGGCAAAGCCCGATAAATTACCCCATCACGAATACACACAAAAAAAAAAACTAATATGGATGGTAAAAAAAAAAAAACAACAACAAAAAAAAAAAAAAAAAAAAAAAAAAAAGACTGCGAATGAAAATAAATTATCCACTTTCGGTCGGTTTTCTAGGAGCATCCTCCACCGCGCGACTTTTGTGGATCTATACTTTGAGACCCAGGTATCTCTTTCTTGCGGATAGTGCCCGGCTAGCACAAACGGGCCAACATCGGACCGACAGCGATACGACGTAAGTCAGCCCAGCGTTAAGACGTCGTATCGCTGTCGGCCAGACGTTGGCCCGGCACGCTTTGCTGGCTCGGTTGGGCGGATTTTTTTCTTTTTATTTCATTTCATTTACGTCAGAGTGCAATCAAATTATTCTCTCTCTCTCTCTCTCTCTCTCTCTCTCTCTCTCTCTCTCTCTCTCTCTCTCTTTCTCTCTCTCTCTCTCTCTCTCTCTCTCTCTCTCTCTCTCTCTCACACACACACACACACACAAAACAGCGGGCCGACGTCGGTCCGACAGTGATGTCCCGACATGCTATGCTACAGCGGGCCAATGTTGGGCCGACAGTGATGTCCTGACATGCTTTGTTGGCTGGCTGGCTCTCTCTCTCTCTCTCTCTCTCTCTCTCTCTCTCTCTCTCTCTGCCCCGCCCATCGGGGCTTGAAGAAATAGATGGGCTGCACGATGCTTCCACGCAGAGCTGAAACCGACCCGCACATGATTACTGATAAACCGCTGAGAGGATCTAAGCCTGCCCAGGCAAAGCGGTGCGAGTCGGCCCTTACATGCTTATAAACCCTATTGGTTTCATTGGGCGACAGGGCTTGAGATGTCATTTCACCTCAATGCCGGGTAAAAGTCCCACAAGTTGGAAGCAACGTTCTCAAAATGACCTACGTTAAACCTCAAATCAAACAACTTTCTCTCTCTCTCTCTCTCTCTCTCTCTCTCTCTCTCTCTCTCTCTCTCTCTCTCTCTCATGATTGAGCAGTAGTGACAACTAAAATAAAGCATCGTGAGCAAACGTGATGGAAATTTAAGGTTATTTGTGTTTCGAGGTGGAGGGGACTTGTTAAAACTTAGGCTGCGCGTGAACTGGCAATTAACAGATTAAGGTGCTCATTCTGTCTACATTGTTAGTCTACATTGTTATTTAGTCTTGATTAGTAGATGGGCAAATAAGGTAGTATTGGTTTTTCGTATATGACGTCAGTACAAATGTATACGTCATATGTTTTTGTTGTTGTTGTTGGCAATATACCTATTATGGCATGGAAGATGCGTATATTGACAGACTCTTCGAGGCTATTTTTGACACAAATGGAAAAATAAAGTAAACATCGGGAGTTCGGATTTACTGGGAAAACCTGATGAACTGCAGGCGGGCTAAACAAATCAGTAGCTGGAGAAATACTACAGGGTTAGTCTTTTCGTCTCGTTATTTTCCTGTGTTTACAGCCGTGTTGGCTGGCTTTTGTTCCTGTTCAACGACCGGAAGTAGTTCAGTTTTTTTGGAATAAAAAAATGGTCAGAAATAGATTTTCCTGAAATTTAACTCAGTTGCAGATAATTCAATTTCCGATTTAATGATTATGGTGAAAAATTTCCAGTTTATCGCTAAATATATTAATTTTTGTCTTCTCTGAACCCACTGAAACGACCCAGATTTTTCTCAAGTTTACCGCATTTTTATAAACACGTTTTGCTGAGAATGGTGTTTGTGTGGTATTTCATCGGAAAGAAATGTGCACAAAGTTTCATATCTGTCTATTTTTCAAAGGTGAATTTTATCAAACAGGTTGTGTCAAGAGCATGAAATTCTGACTCGGCAGGCATTTTCATCTTTGAATTATAGTCCCATCGAATTTTTTCTCGAGAAAAATGTTTTTAAATCTACATACGCCGGCCTCTGAGATTCGCTACTGCAAGTTCGCCGTTCCTAGTCTCATATGCGAATGGTACCATTTTTCCATGAGCTGGTTTATATAATCCGTTTAACACAACACGCCTAAATAGGAAATCAAAAGAACCATTCATGACCTTATCAATGCTCTGCCGTTGACCACGGACCCAATATGACCCAATATGTATATTGGGTCCACGGACCCAATACGCCCAATACGCATGGGTCCGACCGATGACCGAGTGCTATTTAAATCCCAGAAACCATAGAAAATCCACTTTATTTCAGAGAAAATAAATGGTTGACTAGAATACGAAGCACTATTTCTACTTCTGTTCTAAACAAAAACTGTGGGTGCTCTTTAGAACCGCCTCATTGAGGCGGTTCTAACGAGCACCCACAATCTATGGTCGTAGCAAACATTTCCCAGAACCTACATGTATGCGCAGTAGTCCATGAAAATAACACCACAAGAATACGCCGACCTAGTTATATTTCTGTTCTAAACATAGAATGTGAGGCCTCGTTAGAACCCCGTCATTGAGTACCACAATCTAGGTTCGACAAGAGACAAGACAAAACATCACAATGTTATCGAACAACATCCCCTTCAGCATCATTATTACATTTATTTGATACTTATGCAATATTGATAAAGATTAACGCGAAGATGTCCAAAAAGTAGAAACTGCAATGTGCCTTCTTTTCATGTTCTTAAGTTGATATTTTCATAGATATGTGTGGTATTTTCCCTATTTATCGCTGAAAAAGAGACTGTGTTTAGAATCGCCTCGTTGATATGGTTCTAACGACCACCTCAAAAATATTTTGACACATCATGTTATCAAGTCCGTGAAATTAGTACCCCACTAAACCCCACTTGACATAAAGAAAACTGGGGTTTACATTTTTTTCTATTTCCACTGCAATCAATAAATGTGGGAACTCATTACAAATTTTTATCAGAAAAAAGTATGACCGTTTCCATTACGTAGACAAGTCCGTGAAATGATCACCGCCCTAAACCCCACTTTATATAGAGAAAATTGGGATTTAGAGGGTATACGTTATTTATCTTATTTCTGCTCCAGGACATAGTTTGTGGGTACTTGTAAGAATCGCCTCAATGAGGCGTTTCTAACGAGCATCCGCAACCTATGTTTGCAGTATAAATAAGAAAAAATATCACGGATTTTCATCATAAGGAGCGTGATAGCTCAGTGGTTAGTGCACTTGCCTCTGATGCTAGAGGTCCCGGGTTCGATCCCCGGAAGCGGCGATAAAATTTCGGTGTCCGAACACGCTCCATTGGCATCATTTGCAGGGATGAATGTCATAAAGTGCACCGTCCTTCGGATCGGGACGTTAACTGGAGGCCCCCTGTGCAGGGAGAACCATCCCCTGTGCAGGTTAAAGATCCCTACCGTAATTACATGATTACTGTGTAGGCTTTCATCCTGCAAAATCTGGAGTGTATGTAATATACACCTGCGGTAATGGTCAAATGTGATCGACGCAGTATCAGAAAATAGATAGATAGATAGAAAAGTAGCCATTTTGGAGGTGTGAAGAATGCACTATGTCGCACGGGTGTGAAATCGTAATGTCGGAGGTATGAAAGAATGCAGTTTATCACAGGGATGTATTATTGTTATGGTAAAATGTCTGAGCGCTGGTAAACGTGTGTGTGCGTTTGTGTTTTACGTTCCACCAATAGCTGAGGTTATACAGAGACGGGACCTAAGTTTAAACCATTACGATAAGACACCCGTGTGACATAGGGCATTCTTTCAAATCTCCAAAATGGTTACTTTTCTTGTGAAAATTTGAGATAAATTCCTATTTTTACTCCTAACATAGATTGTGAGTATTCGTGAGAACCGCCTCACCGAGGCGGTTCTATCGAGTACCCAAAACATATGACTTGGATCAGAAATAAGGACAATATTAAAGTATACCCCCGTAAACCCAAGTTTTCTCTATATTAAGTGGGGTTTGGAGGGATGTTCATTTCACGGTGGACTCATCCGATAATCTGGAGAAGCCCGGGATCGAACCCACAACCCCTGGTTTTCAGGCGAGTTGCACAACCAGTTCTACCTTTGGTAAATGTCTAAAGGTTTACAATGTATATAATAATGTTCAAAGAATGTGAGTGTGAGTGAGTGTATCAGTTTTACGTCCCACCAACAGCTAAGGTCATACGGAGACGGGACCTCGGTTTAAAGACTCATCCGAAAGTCTGGAGAAGCCCGGGATCGAACCTGCGACCCCTGGTTTACAAGGCGAGTGGCGTAACCACTCGACCACGGAGGCTTCTGTTCAAAGAATGTAAAGAAGCCTCCGTGATGTAGTGGTTACGCTACTCGCCTTATAAACCAGGGGCCGCCGGATCGATCCCGGGCTTCTCTAGACTTTCGGATGAGTCTTTAAACCGAGGCCCCGTCTCCTTATGACCTTAGCTGTTGGTGGGACATAAACCTCAACACTCACTTAAAGTATGTATGTATATTCGATTTTAGGTTTAACGTCCCCGTCACATCAAGAGATGCTGTTTCCAATTTTGTGGGACTTCTACCCGACAGTGAGATGAAATGGCATCTCAAGCCCTGTCGCCTAGCCCTGTCGCCCAATGAAACCAATAGGGTTTATAAGCATGGACGGACCAACTCGCACCGCTTTGCCTGGGCAGGCTTTGATCCTCTTAGCGATTTACCAGTACTCATATGCGGTCGGTTTCAGGTCTGCGTGGAAGCATCATGCAGCCCATCAATTTCTTCAAGCCCCGGTTGGCGGGGGCCGATGTTCAAAGTATGAAATTTGTATCTTGTACTAATATGTACTTACATTAATATAAAACGTCTATTCCATATGTTAGAAGTTTAATCATTATTCATATACATCAAGCAATTGGATCTAAATATTCAAATTTTAAAATAAATATCCGACCCATCTATCAAAATAAATGTACATTCTTCAGTTGCAAACATGAATCAAAGGCAATATCTGACACAATGAAAATTAATAATGTTTGGTCTTCCTCTGATATTTAAATGGATTGATAAAACACACGGTTCATGATGAGGCGTATTTGCACAACTAAATTATTATAAAACTGTCAGATAAGTACAGAGACGATCCGAAATGTTTGTCCAATAAAATATCGTGATTTCTTAAGTTAAACTAATTTAAGGGGAATGGGATTACCTGGCAGATTTTCCCGCCATTTGTCAAAGGGAGATAACTTTCGGAACTTCTTGTTCGCTTTTCTTATAGCCCTGTTCCACTGAAAAAGGGGTCTACTCTTTGAAGAAAGAATTTGCTCCCCGGGAGCAGATTCTTTACTTTAAGAGTTGACCCCTATTGAAAGAGGAGACAAAATACTTTTGCAGGAGTTGCCTCCCCTGAAGGTGTATCCATTCCCATTAAAACGCCTCTGGAATTCTTCAGGATATATCATAAGAATCTTCACCTTAAAAATAAGCCCGTCGCCCGAGAAAAGTGGTAATATATTGATTATAAAGCTTATAGGTCTCATTGTGTGGCAGGGCAAGAGATGGCATTTCCTCTGAATGTCTGGTTAATAAACGCACACAGTTGGAACCAACGTCTCCAAAATTACCTATGTAGTGTTAACGGGGACGTTAAACCTCAAATCAAACAAAAATAATAATAATAAGGAGGTGCAATGAACCACTTTATTTAGACAGAACTGGGGTTTACAGTGGTATACATCATTAGTCTTATTTCTGCCCCAAACATATTTTGTGAGTACTCGTTAAAACCGCCTCGATGAGGTGGCTTTAACGAGCACCCAAAACCTATGAAATATTTATCAAAAAAAAAAAAAAAACATTTTGGAGATTATAAAAAAATTAAAAGCATTATGGCGCTTATCTTCCATATTAAAGTTTTTCCTTGTTGCAAAAAAAGGTCCGGCTGAAAAAGTAATTTTCGGTGGGAAATAGCGCCCCCAATTTCCCATTATACACTTACCAACATCACCACACACACATTCACCCTGGAAATCGGGAAATGCCACTTTTTGCCAGGAATGTTTCCTGTATAGTCTATGAGAATTACTGGTAATAATGCAGTTTTATATACAGCATTAAATTTCGTAATGGACTGTTCCTGTATAACAGTTAGAAACATTACGAAAACACGCCTGTACAAATACATTGTTACCTTTATCGCCGAAAGAATGAACATTTTTAGATGAAAAATTGTGATATTTTTCTTATTTCTGCTCAAACTATAGATTGTGGGTACAAGTTAGAACCGCCTCATCGTGGCGGTTCTAACGAGTACCCACAATCTATATTTAAGAGCAGAAATAAGAAAAATAAGGTTAACCCCCTGCAAACCCCAGTTTTACTGTATAAAAGTTTGGTTGAATGGGGATCAAAATTATATAGGCATTTTTTCGTGATGGATTCCATTCGGCTTAAAAAACGTAAACCTGGAAAGCACATCAAGACAATGATGGTTAATCCAGGTATATTAGATCGGTATCGAGGTGAGGGTTCCGTGTTTTAGCAATTAATGATTCCGAATTCTTTCTGCCATCAGATTTCATCTAACGTTATTTTGCAATCAATCCGAGGTTTCAGAGCAACTTTTAAATCAGTAAGGCACCCCTCGTCGTGTTTGGCAGTAAAAATGACATAACTTGTTCCATTGATTGAAATGATAATTATTTATTTATGAATCTTGCTAAAAATGTTTTTTTCTTGTCGTGATACATGTATTTCGTGTCGTTCATTAGGAACACTGGCCTATGTGATATAAAGCTATCTTTCATGCATTTTCCCATCTGCGATGGCTTCCATGATTCTTATTCAAACATAGATTGGGGGCGCTTGTTAGAGCCGCCTCACCGAGATGGTTCTAATGAGCACCCGCAATCTACGTTTAGACCAACAGTCTACGTTTTAAACAACAACAACAAAAAAAAAAAAAAAAAAAAAAATCAACTGTTAACCCTAAAATCCCAACTTCCATTGCTTTTCTTACTCTGGTGTTTTTGCTGGAAAATATGAGTGGCTTTCGCATTTACTGACTTTTTTCAGCAAAAACACCATAATATTTGCCGCATTAGATATTAAAAAATTTAACATACGTTAATTAACGGCACAGTCAGTTTTGAACAACTGGGCCCAAATATTTAAGCAATCCCCTGTATTGTAAGGGCCAGTTTTCAATTTTCAGGTTCCTTCAAAGGCAAATGATATAAATGTACCTTTATCAAGCAGCCACCTGATGTTGTTTGTGTTTTTCTTTTTCTTAAAACAAGTTTTTCAATTGCTGTGGTTTACTTGTGTTGGGGTCGTTTTTTTTTTTTTTTTGTGAGTGGATCTAAAGTTATTAAGCGCCGTGGCTTTGTGTTGTTGATAGCTACATGACTATAACTGATATGTACGAAATACAGGTGATGTGAGTATTCATAATCGCGCAGTTCTTGTTGTTGTGACGTAAGAGTGCTGTGTTAGGAAGCGTTCTGTAAAACCTGTTTCTGGCGGACCCCGCCCATCGGGGCTTGAAGAAATAGATGGGCTGCGTGATGCTTCCACGCAGAGCTGAAACCGATCGCACACGAGTACTGGTAAGCCGCTTAGAGAATCTAAGCCTGCCAAGGCAAAGCGGGGCGAATCCGTGCTTATAAATCCTATTGATTTCATTGGGCGACAGGACTTGAGATGTCATTTCATCTCAATGTCGGGTAAAAATCCCACACAATTGGAAGCAACGTCATCAAAATGGCATATACAGTGTTGACGGGGGCGTTAAACCTCAAATCAATCAAACAAACAAACAAAACGTGTGTCTGGGCATTGGCAAACAGTGTAGAACCTGATCAGGATTTACACTGTTTGCTTAAAGAACAGAACGAAACAGGATCACTTCTCCAGCCTACTTCCTGAGACAGTCGATCTACCAGTGGTTACAGTGCTTTGATTACCTTTTGCGGGTTGCGTTATAAAACAATTTAGACCATAAACTGTACATAACACTACAGGACCTGCCCTGAATTTCAATTAATTCTGTTGACCAGGGTGAGTTGGGTATAGAATAGTTATTTATCTTAATCCAAAACTTTTAATTCAATACCCTGAATAGACACACTGATATGGGTCAAAGAAAATACTGAAAACAAGAGATACCGTGACTAAGAGACAAGTTATTTTTTATTTGGGTCAACGGTAAACAAGACCATGTACATGCATTTAACTGTCCCTTTTCATATCTCTGTACTGGCCCCCACCCATAGGGGCTTGAAGAAATATATGGACTGAATGATGCTTCCAAGCTAAGCTGAAACCGATCCGCACACGAGTACTGGTTATAACTGCTTAGAGGATCTAAGCCTGTCCAGGCAAAGCGGTGCGAGTCGGCCCGTCTATGCTTATAAACCCTGCTGGTTTCATTGGGCGACAGGCTTGAGATGTCATTTCATCTCAATGTCGGGTAAAAGACCTACAAAATTGGAAGCAACGTATCCAAAATGACCTTTACAGTGTTGACGGGGACGTTAAATCTCAAATCAAACAAACAAACAAAAAGCAAAAAGCAGGGGGAAAAGCCATCACAAATTCTCGAAAAAGTCCTTTTTGGTGACATGAAAGAAACAATGATCTCACATGGGTGGAACCTTAAATGAAGTAATTGCCAAATGAGTAAGGTTGTTATTTCAAATAGGGTTAAAAAAGTGTTATTGTACTAAAACCGCAATACAACATGAAACAGGACATACAGTTCAATACGAAAACGCACCCTTTAGTTCTATTTATTTTTTTTTTATTTCTTTTTTGTTGTTTCTTTGTTCTTTACTTTTATTTCTTTTTATGCCCCCGCCATTCGAAGGATGGTGGAAACTTCGAATGGCAGAAAGAGTGTTAACAAACTGTGTTAACATCACGAAAACACGCCTATATAATTCTGACCCCCCTTGAACCCCACTTTTATATGGTAAAACTGGGGTTGACAGGGGTAAACCTTATTTTTCATATTTCTGCTCTAAAATATAGATTGTGCTCTAAAATATAGATTGGGGGTACTCGTTAGAACCGCCTCATCGAGGCGGTTCTAACGAGTACCCCCAATCTATATTTTAGAGCAGAAATAAGAAAAATATCAGAACTTTTCATCGTATAACTTTATTTTTGTTTCGGCGGTAAAGTTTGTTATGTATTTGTTTGTTTGTTTGTTTGTTTGTATTCGGGTTGAACGGCACAGTCAACACTATTTTAGGTCATTTTTGAGCCGGTCAGTCTACTTACCAACACTTTTCCTGGACAGGCTAATACGTAAGCGGTTAACCAGTACAGGGCACATTCTTTCGCCAGAAAATGACAACTGCCCTTCTTGAATCAGCGGAAACAATGTATTTGTATAGGTGTGTTGGGCACATTGCTACGTCTCTTGTTTCGTTTTGTTTTCGACAAAAATCATCTTGATGACTTGCCAGCAAAATATGTATGAAGAAACAAGTATGTTTTGTGCGAAAGAAGATCAGAAAAAAAATTAATTGTTTATTTGATTTGTTAAAAACAATGGTCTTTGCATAGATTACAGATAACAGATGTTTATAAAACACACAAATCAATAACAATTTTTGAATAGACAAAAGACTCGTTTAAAATATATGGCGAATATGTTAAACAGTTAAGTCAGAAACCGATAAAACGTGAAAAGCATCACGTGAACAAGTCCGTGAAATAAAGATCCCCGCACACCCCCCTCCCCACTAAACCCCACTTTATATAGAGAAAACTGGGATTTAGGAGTTAAAAGTTATTTTCCTTATTTCTGATCCTAGACATAGGCTGTGGGTACACGTTAGAACCGCCTCAATGAGGCGGTTCGAACGAGCACCCAAAACCTATGTTTGGAGTGTAAATAAGAAAAATTTTCATTACCTTTTTTGAGGTTTGAAAAATGCACTATATCACACGGATGTGTTATCGTAATGGACAGTAATTATTATCCTTTTAGGGGAATGGAGTCCCTTCAATGAGGGGTAAATCATGCAAAAAAAAATTGATTTGTTATACTACATGAAGGGGTTTACTTTTAAAGTTAAGAAGCGAATTATTTCTTCCGATTGGGTTTTAAGTCCGTAATGGACACCGCTGTCATCTAACTTTATTTAGAGAAAATAATGTATACCCCCTTGAACCACACTTTTCTCAAATAAAATGAGATTTAGTGGGGGGGGGGGGGGGGTCACTTCACGGCCTGACTAGTTAAACTTATGCGTACCAAAATAGTATGCTTTTATCATAATGTAATGTTATTCTCTGAAAGAAAGAAAAAAGAAAGAAATATAATTCTGTGAAAGAAAGAAAGATGATTTGATCTTAATGTAATGCAATTCTGTGAAAAGAAAGAAAGAAGGAAAGAAGGAAATGTTATTTTATCTTCATCTAATGTACTTCTGTGAAAGAAAAAAGAAAGAAAAAGAAAGAAAAAAGAAAGAAAGAAAGAGAGAGAGAAAAATACTGCCAAATAGAACAAACCTGTTCACAGAGAACTAGAGAACGAGAGAACTAGGTGAAATCTGTACAATGTTTGATACCTTGGCCGGAGTCAGTAATATGTTGCTATGGTAACAAATTGGAATTAAGTGGACAAAGAAGCGAACCCGGGTAACTATCCATTTTGAAGGGTAATTTCGGAGATTTAATTATCGAGGACAATAGGATGTCACAATTTTGCTGAAGGCTAGGACATAGATATAGTCGATATTGTGTGAGAAAATGTCACAGTGACAATTCTCAAACCATCCCCAATACATATACATGTAAATGCATCGTCACGTTAACGAGTGTGTGTAATGAATGCCCGCCTAAACCCGATTGACAATGCTAAACATTATTTTCTTTATTTTTGCTCTTTCATAGCTGCCATAGAGTGTGGATACTCATTAGAACCGCCTCAATACCATCAAGTGAACAAGTCCGTGAAATGAACAGCCACTTGAACCCCGCTTAAATATAGAGAAAACTGGTGTTTACGGGGTTATAAATTGCACGACCCTCAGAAAAAGCGACCGACTGAAGTCGGTTGATTTCTAAGAGTGCCCTAAAATCACCATGTCATTCTGTCATTCTGTCAGTCTGTCTGTCCGTCCGTAACTCGTTTGTGAAAATTGGTGATAGTGATTTAACCGCTCGGAATATTTAAACAATTTTTGGCATACTGATAGATATCAATGAGATCTAACCAATGAACTTGCGAAATATTACATTCCATTTAGTATAGCCTCGCCGAGGCGAAAAATGTGAAAATTTTCGAACTGCTTCTCCTCGGAAACCGTTGGGCCGATTGAAGTCTTTGTTTTTGTTTGTTTGATTTGTTGTTTAACGTCCCCGTCAACACTGTAAAGGTCATTTTGGAGACGTTGCTTCCAATTCTGTGGGACTTTTACCCGACATTGAGATGAAATGACATCTCAAGCCCTGTCGCCCAATGAAACCAATAGGGTTTATTAGCATGGACGGTCCGCCTCGCGCCGCGGTTCCTGGACAGGCTTAGATCCTCTAAGCGGTTTACCAGTACTAGTGTGCGGGCCGGATTCAGCTCTGCGTGGAAGCATCATGCAGCCCATATATTTCTTCAAGCCCCTATGGGCGGGGGCGCCCGATTGAAGTCAAATTTCATATGGAGCCTCTATGGGATGGGGGAAACCAAAATTTGCTCATTGGGTCCAGGTCACATGACCAAAATGGCCGCCAAGCCATATATGGTAAAAACCCTTCAAAAATAGTCTTCTCCAGAACCACTGGGCAGATTTCCACGAAACTTGATAAATAGCATCTGGGACGTAGGCCCATCATAAATTGCTAAAATGGTGACCCTGGGTTGACCTTGACCTTCATTGTGCCTAGGTCAAACTTTGACACATATGCTTTTGTTGGAATATTTAAACAATTTTTGGCATACTGATAGATATCAATGAGATCTAACCAATGAACTTGCGAAATATTACATTCCATTTAGTATAGCCTCGCCGAGGCGAACAATGTGAAAATTTTCGAACTGCTTCTCCTCGGAAACCGTTGGGCCGATTGAAGTCAAATTTCATATGGAGCCTCTATGGGATGGGGGAAACCAAAATTTGCTCATTGGGTCCAGGTCACATGACCAAAATGGCCGCCAAGCCATATATGGTAAAAACCCTTCAAAAATAGTCTTCTCCAGAACCACTGGGCAGATTTCCACGAAACTTGATAAATAGCATCTGGGACGTAGGCCCATCATAAATTGCTAAAATGGTGACCCTGGGTTGACCTTGACCTTCCTTGTGCCTAGTTCAAACTTTGACACATATGCTTTTGTATTGGAAAAGTGACAATGCATTTTATCCTGCAAACGATTCAGAATACAGTACATAAGTATAAGATATATTTTTGCTCCTTACGATAAGGCGCATTCATTGGGGGAACCTGCAGGTCCAGGTCACATGACCAAAATGGCCGCCATACCCATATATGGTAACACTCATAAAGCTAAAAGCATCCGGCGGGTCGTGCACTTCAGCTGAAGCACTGGTTATTTTCCTTTTTTCTTCTCCAAGATATAGGTTGTGGGTACTCATTAGAACCGCCTCAATGAGGCGGTTCTAACAAATACCCGCAACCTATGTTTGCAGAACAAATAAGAAAAATATCACGGATTGTCATAGGAAAAGTAGCCATTTTGAAGATGTGAAAAAATGCACTATATCTCACGGGTGTGTTATCGTTATGACTGTCATAGCTGTCATAGAGTGTGGATACTCGTTAGAACCGCCTCGACGAGGCGGTTCTAACGAGCACCCACAATCCAAGTTTGCAGAAAAATATGAAGCATACCATATGAAGTGTGAATGCAATTTGTCTCACAGGTGATGTTGGTTGATAAAAAAATATTTTTAATTGCGTTACCAGGCGTGGGAATCCGTGTCCCTTGGATACATTTCTAGTTTTTATTATGCTTCAAACATAGTTCGTTGGAGCTAACATTCATCGAGAATTCCTAAACGAACATCGAGAATCAATCAATCAGTCGATCGATCGATCGATCGTCGGTCGGTCGGTCGGTCGGTCGGTCGGTCGGTCGGTCTGTCGGTCAGTCAGTCAACCAGTCAATGACGCGTTTGCGTGTGTGCGCGGGCGTGTTTGTGTATGTGTGTGTGCATTTTACGTCACATCAACAACAATCAGAATCAGAATCAGAATTGTTACTGGTGACACGTCAAATGACATTCATACACCAGGACCTGTGATGTCAGAAGTTAGTCCCTAGCTCTAACCAAAGAGGTAAATTTGGCTACACAATCATCAGCACCTTCAGCTGTCGAAATAATCGAATCGGGAAAGGCATTCCAATCTCTAATGGTTCTGGGGAAGAACGACTCTTTATAAATGTCAGTTCTTGCGCTAAGGGTCTGAAACGCAAACGAATGGTGATTTCTACAGTGTCTAGCTGGGGGAACAAGGTCATCTGTTGGAATGCTGGCAGCACCCTTTAGACCTTTGTATAAAAGGATTATTAGCCTACTGTCTTTTCTCCTTTTCTTGAGAGACTCCCATTTTAATTTTTCAAGTATTCCAGTCATGCTCCCAGTTTCAAAGCAGTAATTGCCTGTTACAAATCTAGCAGCTCTATTCTGAACTTTCTCAATTTCATCATTAAGGACCACTCCACTGGGGTCCCAGATACAACTACCATATTCCAAGATTGGGCGAACAAGACCTTTATATGCTGCCTCTTTTACATCCTGAGGGCACTGATGAAGATTTCTCCTCAGGAAACCTAGCGTTCTATTTGCCTTAGTACACATGTTGCTAATATGAGTATTCCATCTCAAGTTGTGTGAGATTGTCACTCCAAGGTATTTAATGGAGTCCACATTCTCGAGGACCGTTTCCTCTAAGGTGTAAGAAGCCTCAACTTAATTATATCTCTTCCTAGTTATCTGCATAATATTGCATTTAACTGGCTGAAATCTCATGCCCCATTTACGTGCCCAACATCCTAATCTATCTATGTCAGCCTGAAGTTTCAATGAGTCATCTGTATCTCTAATTTCCCGGTAACAAACACAGTCATCTGCGAACAGTCTTATTTCTGAGTCAATGTCAGTGGAAATATCATTGATGTACAGGGAGAACAAAAGTGGACCAAGAACGGTCCCTTGCGGGACTCCAGACAAAACTGGAGCCCACTCCGAAGATTCACCATTAACAACAACCCGCTGTTTTCTGTAGCAAAGAAAGGAATCTATCCATTTGAGGGTCTTTCCCCCAATTCCATAACCAAATAACTTAGATTTAAGTAGTTCATGAGGAGGGGTGTCAAAGGCCTTCTCAAAGTCAAGAATAAATGTGTCCACCTGTCCCCCTTTGTCCAAGATTTTTGCCCAGTCATTAATAACTGTGCTTAGCTGAGTTTCACAACTGTGCCTTTTCCTAAATGCATGTTGCCTGTCTGACAAAAGTTTATGCTCGTCCAAGTGGGCCATGATGTTTGAGCAGACTATATGTTCCAGCAATTTACACAGAACACAAGTCAGAGACACAGGGCGATAATTACGGGCAAGAGCCCTATCTCCTTTTTTGAAGAGTGGACAAATGTTTGCTAAGAGCCATTCTTTGGGGATTTCACCCGTATCAAGAGACTGCTGAAACAAGTGTGCGAAAACTGGACCCAACTCATTTGCTAGTTCCTTCAGGACTCTGGGATGAAGCTCATCGGGTCCTAAGGCCTTGCTGGGGTTTAAGCCTTGAAGTAATTTGATCACTCCTGCAGCTGTCACAACAATATTATCCATGAATGGGGCCGATCTTCCAGTCAATGGAACCTCCGTGAACTCAGTTTTATTAAATGCATCATTGAATTGACCAACTAATTCCTCTGCCTTTTCAGAGTCTGATTCAGCAACCCCGTCCCCTCCTCTTTTATTAAGGGGCGGGATACCTTGCCTGTCTTTCTTCTGGCTATTAATATATCTGTAGAAGTCTCTGGGATTAGCCTTTACATCACCTACCAAGTTATTCACATACAAATCATGCTGATTTTTTATATCAGTCTTGATTTCACGTCTCAAGTTTTCAAATTTTGTCCGGAGTTTACCACTTCCCGTCTTTTTTGCCTTTGCATGAATCTTATTCCTTCTGCGAATTTTCCTTCTTATCTCTGGAGTGATCCAGGGAATAGAAGATACATCCCTACTAGTTTTTGAGGGGATATGATTTTCGGCCGAAGTATGAATGAAAGAAGTTATCAAATCAAAATTCTCCTGTATAGACCGAGCATCTGAATGACCATTAAAGTAATTCTCCTTTGCAAATCTGAGTGCATACTTCCTCATAGTTTCATAGTCACCTTTCTGATATGAGTATACCTTCTTCCGAGGTTTCTTTATTGGTGGGATGTGAATTTTTAAATATCCGGAGACAACATCGTGGTCACTTAGTTTATCTGGGGAATGAATGTCTTCGAATTGTCCTGGCAAAGTCGTAAGGATCAGATCCAATGTGTTCTTATCACGAGTGGGGAAGTTAACAATTTGTTCAAGGCCATGATCGTTCATAATGTCAATCAATATTTGTCCTTCCGACTGACTCAGCATTGTGCCTTGTTTGCTGAGCCTGTCGGGCCAAGCAATGTCTCTGAAGTTGAGGTCACCTAGAACATGTACAGCCGGGAGTTTTTTACCCTTATGCTGCGATTTAATGCAATCCAGTTGGTCTTTAAACAATTGGAAGTTTTCGATTGTACCATTTGATGGTCGATACCAACTTGCTACGAAGTGGGAAGTTTTATTTGCAAAAACCTTAACCCAGACCGATTCGGTGTCATTTTCAAGTTCCATGAAAGGCATGTGAGGGATGTCTCTATGAATGAGCAACATCACCCCACCGCCATGAGAGTTCCTATCTTTTCTGTACACACTGTACTCACAAGTGTCAGGGAAAAGCTCAGATGTAGTAATTGAACTGTCAATCTTTGTTTCCTGAATAGCAACAATATGAGGTTGAGATGTATCGGGGAAAGCTAAAAGTTTAAGAATTTTCCCTCTAATTCCATTTATGTTTATACTGCAAAGTTTCAAACCTTTCACAAAATTTGACTTAGTTTCATCAGCAGTTGAAGATTTGCCTCTCTTATCCTCTGACAGAGGTTCAAACCTGTTTGGCTTACTCGGTTCTACATATTCATCAAAGAAGGAGTCTGAAAAGTTACAGACCTCACATTTTGGACATATCCAGTGGCAGCTTGAATTGACCAAAGTGCCATATTCTGCATCTGAAATGAAGGAACAGTCAGTGTGTATCCACATTTCACATTGATCACACTGAACGGCTTTGTGGCCATTAAGGACAGCACCACTGCAAAGACCACAGTCAGCTTTGCAGTCTTTGCAATACCAAGTTCCAGCTCTAGATTCAATTTCTAACAATTGACTGTTATCCAAATCAGAACATGCGCTTGTTACAGTCCTCACATTCTATCCATTTCTTAGAACCTTTGCAATATTTTTTGCAGAGTCCGCAGCGAAACCTTGGGCCGGGGTTTAGTTTCAATGTCTCCGGCCAAGATTAGAAGTAAAGCCAAGTTTGTACCGCGCGAAGACTTGAAGTTTCGCAAGCCCTCCGAACACCTTCTGTTCCCATTCTTCCTTGTAAATGCCAAGTACTGGGAAATTCTACTACTACTCTCCTTAATTGTAATCTTGCACTCCTGATTTCCATCATCTGGATGCATTCTATAAGTTGTTTTCCAAAGAGTGAACCCAAGAATTAAGACCATGGGAAACAGGGAGACCTTCATTTTAATATACCGGGTAGTGATTTGATGATTTCTAATGACTTATGGGGTGTCAAGCAACAATCCTGATTCCGAGTTTGTCACAGCCAGCACACTGACAGCTACAAAGGACTATTCAGTATACTGGTCCAATTAGGTCATATGGAGCGGAAACAATCGCCTGAGATAAAATAAGAAAAATAATATATTCGCAAAAACCAAACTTTTTTCTTGAATTAGAGCATAGCGCATATACGTATTTAATTGGGTTTTAAACGTTAAAGTTAGCATATTAAACATAATTTTAGCATGGGCTTGTTGAAGGAAAACACGCCTATATAAGTTTTACCTCCTTGAACACCACTTTTATATGGTAAAACTGGGGTTTACAGGGGTAAACCTTATTTTTCTTATTTCTGCTCTAATAAAAGATTGTGAGTACTCGTTAGAACCGCCTCGATAAGGCGGTTCTAACTAGTACCCACAATCTATATTTTGAGCAGAAATAAGAAAAATATCACAATTTTTCCTCTCAAAATTTTCGGCGATAAAATTTACAATGTATTGGTATAGGCGTGTTTTCGTACTGGCAGCTTTCGTCACACCAACAACAGAGGTCATATGGAGCGGAAAAATAGGTTGAGTTTAAGTAGGAAACAATATATTCGCTCAGACCAAATTTTTTTCTTGAATTAGAGCATTGCGCATATACGTATTTAATCCGGTATTAAACGTAAACAAAATTTATTTTAAAGTTAGCATATCAGTTGAAGAAAAGCACTTAATAAAAATACGGTTTGAAAAAAAAGTTGAATTGCACGCATGTCTGTTACTTATTTATTCATTTCACCTGAGCATGTACAACAAACATAGCTGCAATATAATAATTGAAAATGTGGAAATATTTGTTATACTGATATACAAATAATAATAATAATAATAATAATAATAATAATTACCTCCACGATTTTTCAGTCTAACAACTCTGTAGATACAGATAATTCCAAGTTCTTGGTAAGATAATGTCCCTCTGTCAAACGGCTGTATGCGTTTTGAATACTTCGACTACGACTGTCCAATTATAGACGCAAACTCGGTTTAAATCTATTATACTATCCGAGAGATAGAAATCTTTCATTAATTTTAGGTGTTTAAATACACCCGATATAATTTCGGCCAGTTTTGCAAGGGAAGTAACTGTCTCATCTTCGTTCAGTGATACTTCAATGGCCGAAACACCGATGGCTCGTTAACCATGGCGGTTTCCAGCGCCCCCGCCCATCGGGGCTTTGAAAAAACCATGTCGGTTTCCAGCGCCTCCGCCAATCGGGGCTTGGGAAAATAGATTGGGCTGCATGGTGCTTCCACGCAGAGCTGAAAGCGACCGCACATGAGTACTGGTAATTCGCTTAGAGGATCTAAGCTTGCCCAGGCATAGTGGTGCGAGTCGGACCGTCCCTTCATATAAACCTTTTTTGTGTGTTTGGGCCGCAGGGCTTGAGGTGTCATTTAATCTCAATGTCGGGTAAAGTCGCCGAAAATTCGAAGCAACGTCTCCAAAACGACCAATACAGTGTTGACCGAGACGTCAAACCTCAAATCAAGCAAATAAAGCCTACTGAAAAAGGGCTCAATTCTTTTAAAGTAGACCCAAATCATTAAAGAAATACAAATAAATAAATAAATATATTACGAAAATACGCCTATACAAATACGTTGTTAATTTTACCGCGAAAAAAAAAAATAACAAAAAGAAAGAAAAAAAAAACAAATAAAAACACACACACGAAAACTTGCTGATGAAAAATTGTGATATTTTCTTATTTCTGCTCGAACTAGAGATTGTGGGTACAAGTTAGAACCGCCTCATTGAGGCGGTTCCAACGAGTACCCATCAATCTATATTTTAGAGCAGAAATAAGCAGAATAAGGAGTGCCCCTGTAAATCCCTGCTTTTATATTAAAGTAGGGTTTGATGGGATAAAATTATGTAGACGTAAATAAATAAATTGAAAGAGTTGTCTCCCTGATCGGGTGCCCGACACCCTTTTATGACTTGGTATAAAGGTTACATTAATAACAACGGGTTTTGTTAGATACTCTGTAAAATGACACCCAACGACCCTTTCGACTCCACTGGGTTGAATCCTAATGGATAGAATATGTAAATTTTGAATAAAACCGTACTGCAATAACATTTTATTTGAATAAATTTTATGTCAAATCGTTAGGTGATGTATTCATATGCAACGAAACGATGAAAAGGGCTTTATTTTGTTTGGGCTGTTACGGCTCAGTTGTGGGTGTCTATAGCCAGGTTCCGCTTTACAAAACAATACAGTTATTTTTCAGCATATTTGAAAAATGAAGTCATTCATTATATAGTAAATATAAGTTTGTCACCATCTTGCATACTAAAAGATGATTTTATTCCCATATTTTAAAAGCAATATCTCAATTAGTTTAGAAAATTTTATTAAATTCCATAAAAGGTAAAAATTAGAAACTTTTTATAAAATTCCATATATGAAAGTAAATTTTATACAAGTCGGTATGTTTTGTTATTTTTTAAAATAATTAAAGTTTTACGATTAAGTATTTCATATTTAAAATGTACATAACCCGTCCAAAATCCATTTTGCCAGACATCATGAAAACACGCATATATAATTTTTACCCCATTGTTTTACCCCATTGCAACCAACTTTTATACAGTAAAACTGGGGTTTACAGGGGTGGACGTTATTTTTCTTATTTCTGCTCTAAAATAAAGTTTGTGGGTACTCGTTAGAACCGCCTCGATGAGGCGGTTCTAATGTGTACCCACAATCTATATTTCGAGCAGAAATAAGAAAAATATCACAACTTTTCATCTTAAATTTTTCATTTTTCGGCAATAGAGTTTACAATGTATTTGCATGGACGTGTGTTCGTAATGTTGGGGGTTTACGGGGTGTTCACTGTGCGTACTTGTTTAACATGAATGAAGCACGAGCGTGAATATCGGATTTACAAATTCTGTACACCTGCGGACACAAAACTGTTCAAACTCCTGTGAAGTACCTTTCATTGAATCTCTTTTCACCAAGTTAGTTTGACAAGCAAATGTTATCCATTAAAGTGGTCTAAAACTGGATCAAGAAACACACATTGATTGGTCTCATTGTGGCAAGCACTTTTGTTTTCATTTTTCAGTCTGATTGACATTTGAGATGTATTCTGATTAGACAGTGCAGGCGTCTACCAGGAAATGTACAGCTCTTTGTGTTTTGAATATAATCCTGGCTTGCAGCTGACTGACAGGATGTAAGGAAATACTGAATGAAACATCAAGCCACAGTGAATGAAGTCCATCAAAGTTTGAACGGATTTGTGTTCACAGGTGTAGACTGCGAATTAAGACCAACTAAAATCACGAATTATAGGCCCAACTGAGCCAGAATCGCTCACCTGGATGAGGCTGATCATATATTACATTGTGCCTTTGTGGCAATTTTGGCTATCAGATCGAATTGCCTTTAGCGATTCTGAATCTGCATGTTATCTTGATGCTTCTGATTAAGTTTCTGAACAGCTAAATCGAATTTAGGATTCAGGAAAAGAAGATATGGTGCACAATGGAAGTGTATAGTATAGCAGGCCATATTGTATCAACCTATCTTTGGCATGTTCTAAGCAAAAAAAGTAAACCAATCATGTGAATACAAGTGTAACATAAACAAAGCTAAGCAAAAAAAGCCACAATACCTAATCTTCTTATTGACTCAGCGAGTTTGACATATACTGACTACTCCTGAGCTGTCCTTCCTGTAAATCTTATATGCAGTTACTATACAGGTGCTTTGAAGTATTTCGAGATGGCTGCCATCTGGAATATAAGAATGCAGAAAATTTAGGAATTCTAAATCTCCATGCCACCCGAATGCGTCTCACCAATTCAACTCAATGCAGTAGATCATTCGGTGGCAAATGTGGTTTGAAGATTTTCAAGATGGCCAATATGGCAGCCATCTGGAATATCAGAACAGAATGGTACTAAAAAGTCTGAATCTCCTTGTCACCCTAATGCTTTCCATCAAGTTTCGACCCAATTTAACTTGATGTAGTCTGAAGATTTTCAAGCTGGCCAACATGGACGCCATCTTTAGATAACAGAAAAGAATGATTTGAGCAATTCCGAATCTCCATGTTGCCCCAATGCCTACAATCAAGTTTCAGCTCCATCCGACCTTTGGTTCAGGGGGAGATGTAGTTTGAAGAATTTCAAGATGGCCGCCATAGTGGCAATCTTGGATATAGGAACAGAACAATTTAAACAAGTCTGAATCGCCATTTCGCCCAGATGCCTTCAATGAAGTTTAAACTTGAACCAATCTCTGGTTCGGGAGGAGATGTCTTTTGAAGACAATCAAGATATCCTCCTTTGTCAGCCAGCTTGGATGTCCGAACAGAACAATTTTAGCAAATCTGAATCTCCATGTCGCCCAAATGGCTCCCATCAAGTTTTGGCTCAATCCATCTCTTAATTCGGGATGAGATGTCATTTTAAGAATTTCAGGATGGCCGCCATAGTGGCCATCTTGAATATCGAAACAGAACAATTTTAGCAAGTCTGAATTGCCAATTCGCCCCCGATGCATTCCATGATGTTTTACCTTGAACACACCTCTGGTTCGGCAGGAAATGTCGTTCGAACAATTTCAAGATGGTCACCATGGCGGCCATCTAGGATATCGGAATGGAATGAATTTAGCAAATCTGAATCTCCATGTCGCCCCGATGCTTGATCAGACTCCTGGTTTGGGAGGAGATGTCGTTTGAAAAATTTCAATATGGCAGCCATGGCGGCCAACTTGGATATCAGAACGGTACAATTTTAGCAAATATAAATATCAATGACATCCTGATGCCCCCCAATCAAGTTAAAGCTCAATTGGACCTTTGGTTGGGGAGGAGAATTCGTTTGAAGAATTTCAAGATGGCCACCATGACTGACATCTTGGATTCAAGATTGCTACCATGGCAGCCATCATGGATATCGGAATGGAAAGATTTTTGCAAATCTGAATCTCCATGTTACCCCTAATGCCTTCCACCAAGTCTCGGCTCAATTCAACTTGATGTAGCTTGAAGATTTTCAAGCTGGCCACCATGAAAGCCATCTTTATATAACAGAACAGAACAATTTCAGCAATTCTGAATATCCATGTTGCTCAAATGCCTCCAATCAAGTTTCAGCTTCGTCCGACCGTTGATTCAGAAGGAGAAGTAGTTTGAAGAATTTCAAGATAGCCGGCATGGTAGCCATCTTGTATGTCGGAATGGAACAATTTAAGCAAATCCGAATTTCCATGTCGCCCCCAATTCCTCCCGGAAAGTTTCAGCTTGATCTGACCTCTGGTTCGGGAGAAGATGTCTTTTGAAGAAATTTAAGATCTTGGATATCGGAACAGAACAATGTTGACAAATCTGAATCTCTATGTCGCCTCAATGCCTCCCGTCGAGTTTCAGATCAATACAACCCTTGGTTATGGGAAGAGATGTCAGTATGGCCACCATATTGGCCAATTTGGATATCGAAACATAACAATTTAAGCAAGTTTGAATCGACCTTTCGTCCCGATGCCTCCCTTGCAATTTCAATTAGATCCAACCTCTGGTTCGGCAGGAGATGTCGTTCGAAAAATTTCAAGATGGCCATAATGGCGGCCATCTAGGATACTGGAATGCAATGTTTTTGGCAAATCTGAATCTTCATGTCGGCCCGGTGCCGCCCATCGAATTTCAGCTTGATCAGACCTTTGGTTTGGGAGGAGATGTCGTTTGAAGAATTTCAAGATTGCTACCATGGTGGCAATCTTGGATACCAGAACGGAACAATTTTAGGAAATCTAAACATCCATGTCATGCTGATGCCTCCCATCATGTTTTAGCTCAGTTTGACCTTTGGTTGGGGAGGAGATGTTGTTTGAAGAATTTAAAGATGGCCGCTATTGCGGCCATCCTGGATATCGGGGCCTCCCATCAAGTTTCAGTTCAACTCGACCTTGAGTTCGGGAGGAGGTGTCATTTGAAGAATTTTAAGATGACCGCAAAGTAATCGGAACAAAAAGATTTTTGCAAATCGGAATCTCCATGTCATCCCAAAGTCTTTCCCATAAAGTTTCAGCTCAATTTGATCTTTGGTTTGGGAGGAGATGTCGTTTGAAAAAAAATCAAGATGGCGGCCCAATGGCAGGCATCTTGGATGTATGAAAGAAACGATCTGACCAAATCTAAATCTCCATGTCACCCCGATGCCTCGCATCTAGTGTCAGCTCAATTTCCCGCTTGGTTCGGGAGGAGATGTCGTTTGAAGAATTTCAGGATGGCGACCATGCATGGCGTCCATATTGGACAGCAGAACGAAACGATTTTAGCAAATCTAAATATCCATGTCACCCCGAAGCTTCCCATCAAGTTTCAGCTCAAATCCTTTGGTTCGAGAGCAGGTGTAGTTTGAAGAATGGCGGCCATTTTGGAAATCCGAACGGAAACATTTTAGCAAATCTGAATCTCACCCCGATGCCTCCCATCACGTTTCAGCTCAATTCAACCTTTTATTCGGGAGGAGATGTTGCGTGAAGAATTTCAAAATGGCCGCCATCGGATAGGAACGCTTTCAGCAAAACTGAATCTCAATATCACCTTGATGCCTCCCATCAAGTTTCAGCTAAATTCGACCTTTGGTTCGGGAGGAGATGCTGTTGGAAGAATTTCAAGATGGACGTCATGGCGGCAACCTTGGAAATCCATACGGAACCATTTTAGCAAATCGGAATCTCCCTGTCACCAGGATGCATCCCATTAGGTATCAGCTGGTTCGGGAGGAGATGTCGAAATTGCGAAAAGTTAACGACAGACGGATGGACGACAGACGACGGACAGCAGGCCACGGCATATGCTTATCTGGAGCTTTGCTCCAGTTGAGCTAATAATTCTTCCTTAAAACATGTCTAGGTTTTTCCTTGTTTGTGTTTTCTACACGGAGGGTCCTTTACTAAGAGACCGCCTTTCAGTTGATTCAAAAGTTATGACCACTTTTTCGTGGACTGTTCAAAAGTGTTTTTATACCATTTTTCACAGTCCCAAAGCTGGTCTTAATATAGACATTGTACTGCATTCGCATAACCTGTAAAACTTCTTTCCTATTTTCTTGATTATTTTATCAACTTTGACCGTTTTAAGGGGCATATGGGTATATTGTGCGCAAAGTGGGAATTGATGCAATTCTCATCATGTAAACACGCCTTGAACCCCACTTTTATATAGTAAAACTGGGGTTTGCAGGGGTAAACCTTATTTTTTCTTATTTCTGCTCTAAAATATTGATTGTGGGTACCCGTTAGAACCGCCTCGATGAGGCGGTTTTAAAAAGTACCCATAATCTATATTTTGAGCAGAAATGAGAAAATTATCACAATTTTTCATCGTAAAACTTTCTCTTTTTTTTTTCGACGATAAAGGTTACAATGTATTTGTATAGGCGTGTTTTCGTAATGGGACATTGTTTTCTGTAAAGCCGGCAGTCTCACTTTGCGCAACAGATTGAGAATACCTACGAGGGCTGATTGATATGTTGTGAGTTAATTGAAGGATTTGAATTTTGCCTGACGTGTTGTAATATATATCAAGATAATTCCCTTCGGTATCTATACACTTTTGCCAGCGGTGTTTAAGGGCCTCAATGCCACTTTAATAGAAACTCCTTTTCTTGGCTGTTCAGAAAGTTATCCACTGCATATATGACATCATCATCGGACTGAAATAGCCGTTTTCAGGTTTGGAAATAGATGAAAGTCTGATGGAGCGAGATCAGGTGAAAAAGGTGGATGCTCAATCAATTTAAAGCCAGAATCGTGAATGGCAGCCATAGCAATGACAGACTTGTGAACAGGAGCATTGTCCTGATGGAACAGCAGCTTGAGTTTAATATTTTTCACGTATTGTGTTGTTATGCATTGTGAAACGATAAAAATTTGGAAGTCGTGTTTCTTAATGTCACTGAAACTAATATTAATGCTGTTTTGCTTGTCTTTTAGCTCTTGGGTTTTGTTGAAAAATAAATCGACCTGTTCGAGTAGACAACTTAATGAGAAGCGATTGTCATGACATGTGCATTGTATGTAATGGCCATCACCTCTCAAGGTCAAGTAACTTGACCTTTGTTTGTTTGTTTGAGCTGAGGTGTAACGTCCCCGTTAACACGATTTTGGAGACGTTGCTTCCAATGTTTTGGGATTTTGAGATGAAATGACATTTCAAGCCCCGCCGCCCAATCAAACCAGATGGCTTATATGCACTGGATGGTTTGACCCACACCACTTTGCCTAGGCAAGCATCAACCTTCTAAGCGGAAAATAAGTATTTATGAGTGGACAGTTTCAGCTCTGCGGGCAAGCAACATTCACCCCAATATATTTATCCAAGCCCAGATAGGCGAGGGCGACAAGTAACTTGACCTTGAGAGGTGATGGTCATCATGCTATGAGATAAGCTTTTATCATATGACGTCGCGTCTGAGAGTGTCTTAACGTCATGTAATATTTTCGATAATCCACTAGTGGATTAAATATGCAAATTAGCTAGATACGTCCCGTAACGTTACATGTACCACGTCCATAACGACGTCGTGTTTACTAATGGCGATATACTGACATTTTTTGTAAACAAACGTGAATAAAATGCGTTTTAAATGTCAAATGATAAATAGAATCTTGCATTCGTGCTCATGTTTTATTGAATTTATTAAACTCATTGAGGAAAAGGGATAAAATGCCCGGCAAAGCCTCGCATTTTATCTCTTTTTCCGCAACTCGTTTAATAAATTTAATACTACATGAGCACTCATGTAGGATTCTCTATTTTAACCATATCGGGGAATGTCATATTCTATAAAAGTGAATGCAAACAAATCAAATACACGCTTCATTTCACGTTAACAATTCCACTTTATATAGAGAAAACTGGGGTTACGGGGAGTAAACATGATTTTTCTTATTTCCGCTCCGAAACATAGGTTGTGGGTACTCGTTAGAACCGGGTTCTAACGGGCACCCACAACCTATGTTTACAGTATAAATAAGAAAAAAATCACATGTTTTCGTCAGAAATGTAGCCATTTGGAGATGCCCGAAGTCGCATGGGTCATTGTAATGATAAAACAAACACAAGACCAGCTTGTAGAAAGATAGCCGGCCCTATCCGTGCTGTCCTGTATTTTCATCAAAAATCCATTCCCTTATGAACGACTTTCAGTATAAAGAGGGTCGACTGTAATTCAAAGCAATGACAGTCCTGGCAGGTCGATTGTCTTTGAGCGCAGGCTCATTACAAACTCACATCCGTGTCATAAAATGGCGTCTTTTATGTCTCAAAGTCGAGAAATGTTTGTCTTGTTTTAATTAAAAAAACGCACAACCACACTTTAGGTTTTTATTCAGAAATAACAAATTATAGACGTTTGAACTTCTGACTCCCTGTTTCACCAGCTAACGTCGTGTATGTAGAAAGCCGGCACTATCCGTGCTGTCCTGTATTATTCCCTTAATAATTGTTTAAAATCAGTAAACATGTATTAAAAGGGATATCAGTAGTTTTGAGACGGGCCTCCGTGGCCTAGTGGATAAGAGCGCTGACTCTTAGTCATTAGGTCTCTCACCGCCGTAGGTTCGAGCCTCGCTCGGGCCACGTGTGAGACGCCAAGTTCTGCAACGGAAGGTCAGGTGGTTTTTCTCCGGGTACTCCGGTTTTCGCCCACCTCTGATTAACGATCGGCTCGATATGAGTGAAATAATCTTGAAAGGGCCGTAAAACCCAAACCAAAAAAAAAAAAAAAAAATCAGTAGTTTTGTTGGGTATAATAAAAAAAAATATTACATTCCTGAGAGGGTGATGGTGAAAAATGTCATCCTTCGGAATATGAATATCAGCCTCGGTTGCGCCTCGGTTGATATTCATGTTCTCCGGTGTGACCTTTTTCACCATCATACTATTTTGTGTACTCCCAAGGTAGGGAAATCTGAGAGCAAAACTGTCAAAACTTGTTTCATAGTTACTTCCCTTACATTGATCCGCCTAAAGTAAGTCTGATCGTCCATGCACATGAACCCTATTGGTTTCATTGGGCAGTAGGGCGTTAAACAATGTCGAGAGAAAAGGCCCGCAAAGTCTCCTAAATGAACTATATATAGTGTCGAAGGGGACATTATACCTCAATCCAACCAAACAAACAAAAATGTGCGCTCAGCAAAGACTCAAATCAGACTGGGCGCATGCGCAATCTGAGTCTCTGCTGTGCGATATACGAATGGTCATTAATCCAAAGCTTTATCATGTCATCACGTGAACACATTCGTGAAATGAACACGCCCTAAACCCGACTCGACAGAGAAAAAACTTGGGTATGGGGTGCATTCAGTAGTATTCTTCTTATTTGTGCTAGAAGACATAGGTTGTGCGTAATAGCTAGTGCAGCCTCAATGTGGCGGTTCTCACGAGCACCCACAACCAATGTTTACAGAAGAAATAAGAAAAAAACACGGATTTTCACCAGAAAAGTACCATTTTGGAGATGTGAATAAATGCACAGTCGCACGGATGTGTTATCGTATTAATGTATGCGCTGCGTGAAGGGTGATTAATCCGAAGCTTTATGTAGCACAGGCTGATCCATTACGCAAACACGCCTATACAAATACATTGCCACTTTTATCGCCGAAAAAATGAAAATTTTAAGATGAAAAATTGTGTAATTTTTCTTATTTCCGCTCAAAATATAGATTGTGGTCACTCTTTAGAACCGCCTCATCGAGGCGGTTCTAACGTGTACCCACAATCTTTTTTTAGAGCAGAAATAAGAAAAATAAGGTATACCCCTGCAACCCCAGTTTTACTATATTAAAGTGGGGTTCAATGGGGTCAAAATTATATAGGCGTGTTTTCCCGATGCTGAGTCAAAAGCTCGAAGATATATTTTCCCTTGTTCTGGCCAATATGTTTACGTCCTTAGATTCGGTTTCCGATCGGCCGGGTGACTATGGTTGAAAATGCCTATATCGAATCCATTACGAAAACACGCCTATTAAAGTATATTGAAAATTTTACCATCAAAAAATGAAAAATTTCAAATAAAAATTCTGATATTTTCATATTTCTGCTCAAAACGTGGAGTGTGGGAATTCGTTCGTCGGCGGTTCTAACGAGTGCCCACAATCTATGTTTAAGCAGAAACAAGAAAAATAATGTTTACCCTTTTAAACCCCAGTTTTACTATCTGAAAGTGGGCTTTGACGGGGGTCGAAATTATATAGGCGTGTTTCGAGATGCCATACTCTTATATTCTCGCATACCAGATATGAATATCCGACATTTTCACTGAGTATAGAAATGCTAATCTTAACCCTGTTTATCCCACCCTCCTTACCCCGTCCTTTTGTACATTATTACCAGGACCTTCTGTAAGACACTGCAATTAAACTTTTCAGTCAATGCCTTAATCGAAGCACCGAGAGTACTGGTGGGTCGATTGTCTTTGAGTGTAGGCTGCGAAAAATATGAAAGGTTTCTTAAACTGTTATCCTTTACCTTACATTTCAGTTATCCTTACATTTCTGTACTAAAAGCAGTGTAGAGCCTGAACAGACGCCGCATTCTGCGGCGTCTGATCTGGGTCTACACTGTTTGGCAAGCCCAAAACATGAGTTCGGTCCTAACTACTGCACAACCCGCTGAGCTCACAGCGATTAGAATATCGCGGCTATTTCTACCTGGATTTCCTACAAATCAGTGATAGTCACGTGGACTTTAGCACTGACGAGCTTTTATGCTTAGTAACTTTGGGGGGTCGATTGACAAACAGTCGATCTAAAAAGCACATACGACTCCACACAATTTAGATTTGTTTTCTATGTATTTTCGGTCTACATGTACATAGACTTTTGTGTTTCATCGTATTTTCACGAAGCACTGTTTATAGCACACAACAGTACATTATACTTTGCCTTCAACACACACACATACACACACGCACGCACGACAACATGCGAAAGGTTATCCAGTTTACCAAAGCATCGTGTTTACAAGCCCGTGTAATGAATACCCCCTGTAAACCACATTTAATATTGAAACAAACAAAACTGGGGTTAAGAGGGGTAAACACACTATTTTCTTATTTATGTTCCACGACATAGGTTGTGGATACTCGTTAAGGTTGTGGATACTCCGGTTAGAACCGCCTCAAAAATATTTTGTTATTTCTGTTCAAGTCCAAGACCTAGATTGTGAGTTCTAATGAGCACCCAAAACCTATATTTCTAGTATAAATAAGAAACTTATCACAAAGTACATCTGAAAAAAAAAAATAAAAAAAATGAACGTTTTGCAGATATAAAATAATGTACACGGGCCTCCGGCCTAGTGGATAAGAGCACTGACTCTTAATGACTAGATCTCTCACCGCTGTGGGTTCAGGCCTGGCTTTGGTCACATGTGGGACGCCATGTTCTACAACGGAAGGCCAGGTGGTTTTCCTACGGGTACTCCGGTTTTCGCCACCTCAGATTAACCGGGTCAGCTCGATATGAGTGAAATAATTTTGAATGAAACAAAAAAAAATGTATATACAATATCACACGGGTTTGTTTTCCTAATAGGAAACAGTAGTAAAGATAGTTAATAAATCGGATAGAAAAAAGTGATGGAATGCATAAAAAAGACATTTTTCATTTCTCTAGGGGTACCAGACTCGATCTGAACCTCGGCTTGGCCTCGGTCCGGACTAACCGGGGCATCCCTTAGGTTGTAAATTCCTATATCGAATCCTATAATCTCCCACTAGTTCATTACGAAAACACACCTATTCAAATATATTGAGAATTGAAAATTTTCAGATAAAAAAAAAAACAAATCCGATAATTTTTTGTATTTCTGCACCAAATATAGATTGTGGGTACTCTTAAGAACCACCTCCGTAAGGCGGTTCTAGAGGCGGTTCTAACGATTACCCACAATCCATGATTTTGAGCAGAATAAAGAAAATAAGTTATTTCTCTTTAAACCCCAGTTTTACTACATAAAAGTGGGGTTTAGGGGGACACATTATATAGGCGTTTTCGTGATGTTACTCCAGCAGACACATAGCGGCTCAGCAAAGCGTATCAACGTCGATGCAACGCCATGACGTTGCGTCGACGTTGATGCGACTTGCTTAGACGTGATGTGCATGACGCTGTATGGTTTTGTGAGACAGTATGTGCCCTGCGTGTGTGATAGTCTTATTTACGCCGGCTAAGGCAATGTATTTGTTTTATTTTTACGGCCCTGTCAAGCTTATTTCACTAATTTCGAGCCGATCGTTTGCCAGTGGTGGACGAAAAACGAAGTATCCGACGAAAAACTACCTGACCTTCCGTTGCAGAACTTTGCATCTCACACGTTGCCAGAGCGGCATTCGAGCCCACAGTGGCCGGAGGCCAACTGTTAAAGAGACACCACGCCGATGGTATGTCCAATATCTATAAACACCATTTTTGCACACTACGTGCTCATCTAGGACAGTCAGTGTAAACGTCACGGTTTTTATGAAAAGATAAGTGAAACACACAAATTTTCAATAGCGGGTAGTAAATTTTGTTGGCGAAATTTAACAATGGGGAAGTGTTCAAACACAGATTGGATACACCTTTAGGATAAAACATATATGTGAGATCAGTTTTTCTTCCATGGCTCTGAAAAGAGAGAGAGAGAAAAACACACAGTTTTCAGAGAAATATTTGTGACATATATTTTATCTTTTGCTTAAACCTAGGTTGTGTTAACTCGTTCGAACCGCTGTTCTAACAAGTACTCACAGCTTGTGGTTTATTCAGAAAAAAAAGAAAATACTTTTTTTACTTTGGAAAACCTTCTTTTTCATGTATAAAGTGGGGTATTCAAGATGTTCCTTACATGGACTTGTTAACGAGAACTCAACACGGCGCTATATTACGAAAACACGCCTATACAGATGCATTGTAACTGCCAAAAAACGACAATTTTAAGATACAAATTGTGATATTTTTCTTATTTCTGCTCAAAATATAGCTTGTGGGTACACGTTAGAACCGCCTCGATGAGGCGGTTCTAACGAGTACCCACAATCTATATTGTAGAGCAGAAATAAGAAAAATAAGATTGAAAAATAAGATTTTCCCCCTGTAAACCCCAGTTTTACTATATAAAGGCGGGGTTCAAGGGGTCAGAATTATATAGGTGTGTTTTCACGATGATATAAAAACTGAAATTTGAAACAAACACTTGTAGAGTGACACAAAAACAACAGTTGTTTTTCGTTAAGTTTGTTGTCTTTAAAACTTGACGGATATGGGTGGTTTAACCAGCAAAACTCTCAAACTTGGGAAGAAAGATAAACCCGACCCCGAACCAGAAGAAGAAAAACGATCAGCGGTAAGCATTTATACCTCGGCAGGCACTCGGCATTGAATTATTTATGTATTTTTTTTGCTGTTCATGAAAGTATGAACGCAGTGGGTCGCGTGCAAAATAAATAAACCCGAAGGGGTTCATGTAAACTTTGCTAGCGAACCGCTGTCGTATATACTTTCATGAAAAGCAGAAAAAAATAAGTTTATTTTTTATATTTACTTTCCTTGTCCCTCATTTCTGGGCGGAAAATGCCTAGAGGTCACGGTCACCTAAGCAACATTCCTACGAAGTTTGAATCAAATTGGCCAACCGTGTTCATCGGACTGGGACCATTTTGGCTTCTTTTGGTAGAGAGCCACCTAGGCACCATTACATTGAAGTTGGAATCAAATTCATTACGAAAACACACCTATACAAATACATTGCCAATTTTTTGGCCAAAAATTTGAAATTTTAAGATGAAAAATTGTGATATTTTTCTTATTTCTGCTCAAAACATAGATTTTGGGGACTCGATAGAGCCGCCTCAATGAGGCGGTTCTATCGAGTACCCACAATCTATGTTTTTGAGCAGAAATAAGAAAAATAATGTATACCCCCTTAAACCCCAGTTTTACTGTATCAAAGTGGGGTTCAAGGGGGTCAAATTTATATAGGCGTGTTTTGGTGATGGGCCGAAGGGTTAAGTAGACTTATGGGTTGGTGGTTCCCTTTGATAATACAGGGCTGACTTGTATTTCACCATCTGAGCATCTTGTGGACATTGAGGGTAAGGTCCTAATGCATCAGAAGGAGATGAACCGGCTCACTCCAACTAACAATGTCTTAACTCTATATAAAACCAGTGGGCTCCAGGGCAGGTCCATTTTTGGCCCCGGGGCTATAATTTGTGCAATCTTGGTAGAGGGCCACTTGGTGAAGCTTCATGCAAAATATCGAAGACTTTGGCCTTCTGGTTTCAGACAAGAAGATGTTTTAAGGTTGTTTTTTTTCTATATTTGTCTAAGTAAAACCGGTGGGCCCGGGGTGGGGCCAAAATGGCACAAGGGCTACAACTTGTATATTCTTGTTAGAGGTCCCCTACATGAAGCTTCATGCCAAATATCAAAGTCCTGGGCCTTGTGGTTTAAGAGAATAAGACTTTTAAAGGTTTTCCAAAAAAGTCAATGTAAAAGCGGTGGGCCCCAGGGCGGCGCCAGTCTTGGCACCAGGGCTATAATTTCAACAATTTTCGTAGAGGTCCCCTAGAAGAAGCTTCATACCAGACATCAAAGACCTGGACTTTCTGATTTCAGACGAGAAGATTTTTAAAGGTTTCCCTATATAAGTCTATGTTAAACCGGTTGGCCCTGGGGAGGGGCCATTTTTGGCCCCAATGCTATAATTTGAACAATCTCGGTAGAGGTGGCCTAGATGAAGCGTCATACCAAATATCAAAGGTATGGGCCTTTTGGATTCTGGAAAGACAATTTCAAAAGGTTTCCCTTATGTAAGTCTATGCACAACATGTGGGCCCCAGGGCGGGGCCGTTTTTGGTCCCAAGGCTATAATTTGAACATTCTTGGTAGAGGTCCATAAGATTAAGCTTCATACCAAACATCATAGACCTTGGCCTTCAGACACAAAGATGTTTGAAGGTTATCCCTATATAAGTCTGTGTAAAACCAATGGACCCCGGGTCGGACCATGTTTGGCCCCAAGGCTATAAGTTGAACAATCTTGGTAGAGGTCCACTAGAGGAAGCTTCATACCAAACATCAAAGACCTGGGCCATCTAGTTACAGGTGAAAAGATTTTAAATAGGGTTTCATGTTAAACCAGTGGGCCGCGGGGCGGGGCCATTTTTGACCCCAGGGCTATAATTTGAACAATCTTGGTAGAGGTCCACTAGATGAAGCGTCATACCAAATATCAAACACTTGGGCAATCTGGTTTCAGACGTGATTTTAACAGGGATTCCCTATATAAGTCTATGTAAATCCTATGGGCTTCGGGGCGGGGGCAGTTTTGGCCCCAGGGCCATAATTTGAACAATCTTGGTAGAGGTCCATTAGATACAACATCATACATAACATCAAACACCTGGGATTTCTGGTTTCAGACAAGAAAATTTTAAAAGATTTTCCCTATATACGCCTATGTAAAACCGGTGATCCTCGGCGCGGGGCGGGGTGGGGGGATGCATTTTTGGCCCCAGAGCTTTAATTTGAACAATCTTGGTAGAGATTCATTAGATACAACTTCATACCAAATATCAAACAAATATCAGGCCTTCTGGTCTCAAACAAGAGGATTTTTAAATGTTAAAGGTTTTCCCGATATAAGTCTATGTAAAACTGGTGGACACCGGCGCGGGGGCATTTTTGGCCTCAGGGCTATAAGTTGAACAATCTTGGTAGATATCCACTAGATGAAGCTTCAAACCAAATATCGAAGACCTGGGCCTTGCTGTTTCAGAGAAGAAGATTTTCATTTAAAAAATCTATTTTTAGCTCCTGTGACCTACATGTGCAATGGACCAGAACCATTTGAACATCTTTTAAAGGGGGCCACCTAAGCATCATTCCTGCTACGTTAGGTCAAAATCCGATCAGTGATTTAGGCGGAGATGTCGTTTGAAGAAATTGTTTACGGACAGACGGACGGACGCACGCACGCACTGACGACGGACAAAAAGTGATCACAATAGCTCACCTTGTCACTAAGTGACAGGTGAGCTAATAATGTATACCCATGTAAATCCCAGTCATTTATATACATAGTGGGGTTTAGAGAAGTGGACACGGACTTGTTAACCCATTTAGAACCGGAAACCCCAAAACGGGTACCGGGGCAAATAGTGGAGGCTCAAATCAGACGCTGCAGAACGCGGCGTCTGATCAGGGCCTCCATTGTTTAATAAAAGTTCAGCCATTTACCAATTAAATTTTGATGCAAACACAACCTGACACCCCGAAATTTCGAAATGAACTCCTGCTTTATATATAAGGCCCGGTCCCACAGAGCTTGCGACCGCGATGCGACCTCAGTCTCCACGACTAAAAAAATGGCAATCGCGGAGCGGTTGCAGAAGTCGCAGAGAGGTTTTATAAAGGTTGCAGCAAGATCGCGGGAAGGTCGCCGATCAAATTTAGTCGCCGATCGTCTTTTGTGCATGCACAAAAGACTGGCTGCGACTGATTTTGATCGCAGACGAGTTGCAATGGTTTTCTAGACGTCGCAAACCAATCTCCGATCGATCGTCGAACAGTCACCGATCAATCCCCGACCGAATTTATGCAAATTTGGCTGTAAATTCTAGCAACCTTATTGCAACTTATCGGGGACTTTTCGCAGACTGATCGACGACTAATCGCCGACTGATCCACGATCGATCCACGACCTACCGGCGATTGGTCGGCAACTGTTCGGCGATGGGTCGGCGATCGATCGGAGATTGATCACTAATAAGTCGGCGATTTATCTCCGATTGATCTGCAACTGGTCGCCGACAAGCTGTAAAAACATTGCTGGTTCCATTCAGAGATAGGCTACGAAATCCCCCTGACTTTCTCGGCTCTCCAACTCCACCATTAATTTTTCGAAATCTCCAAACTGAGGCCTTCTGGCAATCCAAGGCCTATTCCAATAACGTCTTCGTCGTCTCTGCCTTATACGTCTGTAGAGCACAACAGCCAGAAATGCTGCTTGCTGGTTGAACTGCTGTAAGCGAATTAATTGCTGTGTTGCCATGATGACAACTTGCACAGAAATGATTTGATCTCTCTCAAAAACATTTCTGAAATAATTTGATCTCTCTCGAAAAATTTAGTTTATTTTTGTCAGTGTTAAAAAAACGCAAAACAGTCTCCGACAAGTCGCCGATCGGTTTTATCCAGTCTCTGAAGAGTCGCCGATTGATCGCCGACTAGTCCCCGATCATGTTTCACTTGTTGCAAGTCAGTCGCCGATCATACGGCGATTCTTCGGCGACAAGTCGCTGATCAATCGCCGACTTTGGGCAACATAAATCGCCGATTGTTCGGCGACCGGTCGCCGACTAATCGGCGACGGGTCGGCGATCACATTTACGGAGCAAATTTAGTTGCAACAGTTGCGAAGGTCGCGGGCCAGTTGCAACGAAATCAGTTGCAGAGAGGTCGCATCGCAGTTGCAAGGTCTGTGGGACCGGGGCTAGGAGGAAGATTCCATTTGGTACAAAAAGGGTTAACATGATGGTAAATATTTTGTTTACTAATGAATAAACAAACTGCATTGTCAATAAAGTAGCTGCAAGTACCAGGAATGTTTGAATAATATTACATCGGTTTAACGTTGAATGAAACAACTCAATCTCCCGCTTTTTGTTTTGGTTGTACGGCCCTTTCAAACGTATTACACTCATTACGAGCTGATCGTTAATCAGAGGTGGGCGCAAACCGTAGTATTGAAGAAAGTCCACCTGACCTTCCGTTGCAGAACTTGCCGTCTCACATGTGGCCCGAGCGAGGCGCGTATAATAGCGATGAGCGACCTTATGATTATAAGCGTTCTTATCGACTAGGGCACGGAGGCCCGTTACAATATAAGTTCTAAAGAAGGGTTATACTTTGAAAGCAAGGAATACACCACAGAACTGAAAAATATGCAGCGTACATGTTTTCTGGGCCAGACTAGCTAGTTTCGGCCAATAGGTCTCATCAGTGACCCTCAACTATTTTTAAATTTCCACAATGGAATCAATGATCCAAAAGGACAAGAAAATATAAACTACAGTATGATGTAGGGCAGGGAGAGAAGAAGTTAAGAACGTTCCATTCAGTTTAAGTAAGAAGCAGTTAATGGGTTTGGAAACTCAACATCAGTTTGGATCCGTGCAGGCATACCATCGAAGAACTGTCTCATCATTGCTATGAATTTGTTTGGACATCCAAACATCATCCATGATCTTCCAAAGGCTCTCAGGACTGAATTTGTCAAATGCTTTGGAGAGGTCAACAAAGGTCATTTATAGGTCCATGTTCTGTTCCTGGCATTTCTCTTGCAGCTGCCTGGCTGTGAAGATCATTTCAGTTGTTCTTCTGTCCTTCCTAAACACTCACTGTCTTTCTGGTTGAAGCCCTGAATGTTCAAGGTTTTCATTCAGTCGGTTAAGCAGGACTCCTGCAAGGACTTTCCCAGCCATTGACAATAAAGAGATGCCATGGTTATTGTCACAGATCCGAGGGTTCCCTATCCGTTTGAATTGACGCATCCTTGAATTCTTCAGGGATTGTTTCTTTCCTCCAAATAATGTGAAATACAGTGAAATTCCTATATTAAGACCACCTTTGGGACCGTTCAAAAGTGGTCTTTAAGACCACTTTTGAACAGTCCCAAAGGTGGTCCCTGACTAGAGGACACTATGGGTAGAAAACGAAAAGAAAGATTAAGTGCACCCTTCAAAATAAGCTTTTAAAAGCAGAATTAGTCTTAATTGTAGGTGGTCGTAATAGCGGAATTTCAATGTAACTCTGTCATCTTCTTTGCATAACATAACATAACATAACATAACAAATTTCATTTGCAGCTGACCGGTGTTAAGTACAGAGACAAAGAACTTCTGCTGTCCAGAGAATCTGAAAGTGCGTATTACTATGGCAACAAAAATGGAATAAAGGACGGTGTCGACAAATCTGACAGTGGGGCTGATGGCGGACAGAAGAGAGTTGTTTTGCAAAATGTAAGTATATGAGGTGCATAAACACTTAAAAGACTTTTCTGTCGTTTCTATAAAAAACGACATCTTTTGTGACTTCGCCTATGCTTTTCCCTATCGCTTAGCCCGTATTAAAATGGGGGCTATCTTAAAGCCCCAATAGACATGGCAGACAAACTAGATTTAACAGTGTAACCTCCCATGACTATGTATTTGTTTTCCTTAAGCTTAAGGGTAGAATATTAAAATCAATATAATGCATTCATTCATGGCTTACAAAAAAGGGCATTTTTCTTAAAATACAAAAATTCTGATATTTGTTTTTAATTTTGCCCGCTTAGAAGATAGAATGATATATCGTGGGTCCCCATTAGGAGTGTTCGTTAGAACCGCATCGACTTTAACGTGTTCTCACAATCTATGTTTTAAGCCCCAGTCTCACAGTCACGTATTGAGGCCAATTTGATGTCTAGGTTTTATTACGTTTGTTTTTTCAAACGTAGCAGAATGGCAGTTAACGTAGTAAACGTACTGAAAACGCATAGGATACGGCTATATACGAGGGGTTTTCAAAAAGTTCCGATACGAACGCCATAACTTTATTCAAGATTCAATTATAATATTTGGCTCGAGGTTTTATATAGAGTTTATTACTCAGCCGATTCTAAATATGGGATTTATAAACCGAGGGAGGTTGAAGATCCGATAAAAAAACGAGTGCGCTTGCGCACGAGTTTCTTTATAGGATGTTCAACCTCCCGAGGTTTATAAATCCCATATTTAGAATCGGCTGAATCAATAAACTATATATTACATGCATTTGATAGAGCTGATGGATTATTTTGCATCTAATTCTGTTTACAGTTCACTGTTAACATACAGTCTATGCAAAAGGTAGTGGGCGCAGTGACACATAAGCTCACTGAAACAAAAACTGTATAGACGCCATCTTGAAAGCGGTTCCTATTGTTTTGGTTTTTGGATTGGAGTTTAACGGCCCAGTCAACACTATTTAGGTCATTTTTGAGCCGGTCAGTTTACCTATCCACACTTTCCTGGGCAGGCTTATACGTAAGCGGTTAACCAGTACAGTGCACATTCTTTCGCCAGAAACTGACAACTGCCCTTCTTGAATCAGCGGAAGGGAGAGAATGACCGTAGAAAAGATTTCATGATCAATCTCCACGAAAGAATGTTGCCGACCCCGGCGGGAGTCGAACCCGCGTCCTCCTGATCACCAGTCAGACGCGCATCCGACTGAGCCAACGAGGCCGGCTGGTTCCTATTGTAATGCATGAAGATGGACGAAATAAAGTATTATAATGATAAAACAATTAAAAATGCGAGAGAACGGTCACCAAACGTACCCCTCATTCTGTAGTTATGACCAGATAATATGTATTCCAACCTTGCATCCTACTCGAACGTCACGCATTCTGAACGTTTGTTGATATCTTCTCAGACGCCATTGAGATGACGTCATGATTAACGTCGACGTGTCTGAACTTTCCCGAGTTTGAATATAGCGATTTCATTGCAAAAGCAGTACCTTGTTTCTTGTGTCAAAAGTAGTTCCAGCCAGAAAGATTTATTTCCCCAGCTAAGAGGAAATATTTCTCCTTAGCTAAAAGGAAAATACCATGTTTTTGTCTGATAGAAATCATGGTATTTCTCTGTTATGCATGTAATATACACTCTTATTACATAAACTTGTGAAGTTTCAATAAAACAAATTGTCTATTTATTATTTTATTTGAGTTTTAATGTATATGGTGCGGCCGAGGTGTCGCAATTTCCTGACATCAACGTGGCGTTAAATGATTCAGATGTAAACTGTTTCTCTACTACAGTCAGGATTTTTCAACACAACCTCCGTCACAATAGAAACAATTCTTAGATCGCCTTATCCAGTTCTTGAAGATAATTTCAAAGTATTCAGGGCCGAGTCTGTACAGTTTTGTATTGGCTGCTGTGAGAAGATCATGCTGAGTCTCAAACTTTCTTCCATGAAGCTGGGATTTTGTACCCTTATTGAACCGGTGGAACCACAGAAAGACCTTTAATTTTGTCATTGATTCGTCACCGTGTACAGTATTAATCAACCGAAGCGTTTCTATTTTTGTTTTGCCAGTCAAAACGCAAAATGTGATGTTTGTTGGCTGCTATTGTAAATTGTGCGCCGCCATATTTTATAAAGAACGTCAGTGTGGTATCATGACGTCAGTTAAAAAAGTGACGTCAGGTACGACGTAATCAATTTTCATTTGATACTGAGGTGAACAATTAGACAACCAGTGTCCACCTCGACGTACCTTCGGTTGCTATAGAAACTGAAGTTATCACGTGCGTCTGAAGATTCCTGTTTAAACTTACTAATACATGTCGGAGATATTTTTCTATTACTTGGCGAAATTTCAAGGGTTTCGTCTGTATCGGAACTTTTTTAAAACCCCTCGCACATAGCTATATAAGCTACGTGTACGATCTCATTTTCACATTTACTACGGTTTTTTTAATCGTAGCAGAGTTGCAATAAACGAGGTAAAACGTAATAAAAACGTGCATACGGCTATATATGGTTACATACGTTACCCAGCTACGTTTGTTATGAAGACATACATGCTATTTTGATATACGTAGCATATACCTAGCAAAAACTCGTAGTAAAACGCACTAAATTGCACACGAAACGCATTCAATACGTACACAAAAACGTAATAAGCAATATATTGAGCTTATCCACGTATTACTACGCATGACCTACGGTTGCCTACGTCTTAATTATGCTACGTTTTATTCTACGTTTGATTACGTTTCAGAAGGTATTGCTGGGTATCACTTCCCTACAACTTGCTACGCCGCAAAATCAACGCAGTAAAACCTAGCCTTCGCTAGTGACAGTGAGACTGGGGCTTAAAGCAAAAATAATTGACGTAGAATGTACCCTTGTAAATCCCACTTTTCCTATGTAATACATTTCTCTATATTGTTTTTATTTATGATTCAAACATTGATTGTGGGCACTCGCTAGAACCGCCTCGACGAGCGGTTCTAACGAGTACCCACAATCAATATTTTAAGTAATAAATAAGGAATATAATATATACCCTTGTAAACCCCACTTTACCTAGTGTACAATGGGGTTTACAAGAGTATTCATTACACGGGCTTGTTAACTTTATGCAACTCTGAGACTAACATTCACAATTTATGGCTGTAGCACCAAACATGAAAATGTCTAATTTTGTCATCATTAAAGTGTCAATAACTGATCCATCAAAGATGACATGAATAATGTAAATTAATATTTGTGTGCAAATGTTAGTTTAGCGGCCCAGTTAACAGATATACGGTCATGTCGAGCTATCACTGTTATCGAATTACTAAGCATATTGATGAATCCAATTCAGTGCATATTCTTTCGCCAGTCAAAGGCATCGTGGAAGCCTGAAGGGAATCTTACCTTTAATTATATTGCGCCTTTTTTCTAGCTTCTCACTTGCCATTTCCATTTTCTTACACCTTTTTTTCTAATTTCATAACCTCTTTCTTCTTACTTCTTAATTGCCGATTCCATATTCTTACTTCATCATTTCTGACTAGATCAAGTAAGAAGTCATGAAGTTAGAAGTAAGAAGCGATGCAACTCGAAATCGGGTGTAAAAGTGAGAAAAAAGTCGTGAAGTTAGAGGTCTCGTATTGCAGAAGTAAGATGTCGTTAAGTTAGAAGCAAGGAGTGATTTAAGTAGAAGTTTGAGGTCGGAGCAAGAAGTAAGAAGTCATTGCGTTAGAAGCTGGAAGTGAGACATTAGTTATGAGAAAAAAAAAACATGTAATTAGAAGTTAGAAGTCATGAAGTTGTATGCTGGAAGTAAGAAGTTCAAAGTATTGCATGATAGAGTTAGATGTTGGAAGCCGGGTGGAAGAGGTTCGAAAAAAGAAGCCAATGAAGTAAGAAGTCATTAAACTGGAAATTATACGTCAAAAAGTGAGAAGTAAGAAGTTTTGGAACTGGATGTGAAGAAGGACAGGCTGTAAGCAGTCATGAAGCAAGAGGTCCCAACAGGGCTTCCATAAAAGCGTGAAAATGACTGCCGCTCAATGATATTTAATGTTCAATGTTGATTTGAGGTTAAAAGTCCCCGTCAACACTGTATAGGTCATTTTGGAGACGTTGCTTCCAATTTTGTGGGACTTTTACACGACAATGAGATGAAATGACATCTCAAGCCCTGTCGCCCAATGAAACCAATAGGATTTATGAGCATGGACGGCCCGACTCGCACCTCTTCGCCTGCATGGGCAGGCTTAGATCCTCTGAGCGGTTTACCAGTAGCCGTATGCGGTCGGTTTCAGCTCTGCGTGGAAGCATCATGCAGACCATCTATTTCTTCAAGCCCCAATGGGCGGGGGAATGATCAAATCTCCATGAAAGAAACATACAATACATATACATCCACCCACCTGAGTTACTTCCCGTACTTGCATAGCAACAGATAAGGTAAGTATTTTGTGATTACCGAATGATAGTTTTTGTCAATTCTCGATATAAACCTATGTTGTGGGTATTCATTAGAACCGCCTCGACGAGGCGGTTCTAATGAATACCCACAACATATGTCTATATGCAAAAATAAGGAAAACTATCCTTCAATTATTACAAAATTCTTACCTTATCTGTTGCTATGACTTGCAGGCTGGTAGCAGTGACCATACCTTGTTCAAACGTGTCAGAGAGACACCAACAGCCATTTACTATGAACCAAATGATGATGATGATGATGATGGCACTGACGAAGTAGATGCTACGGATAAAGCAGGCGACACGAAAGAGAAGAAAAACATTGTATTAGAAAATGTAGGTTTACAATATAACTCCTGCATGTTTTTTTTTTTTTTTTTTTTTTTATTTATTTTTTTTTTTTTTGGTTGGTGGGGGTATTTATTTATTTATTTACCAGGCTATGGCCTCCTTCATCTTTCTGTATGTTCTAAAGATTACATTACGAAAACACGCCTATTCAAGTAAATTGAAAATTTTGCCACCGAAAAATGAAAATTTTCAGATGAAAAATTTCGATATTTTTCTTATTTCTGCTGTTCTAACGAGTACCCACAATCTATGTTTTTGAGCAGAAATAAGGAAAAAATAATGTATACCCCCTGTAAACCCCAGTTTTATTATATAAAAGTAGGGTTCAAGGGGGTCAAAATTATATAGGTGTGTTTTCGTGATGGCCACTTTCATCTCTCTACATGTTCTTAAGCTATGTATGTTAAAAGCCTATAGGTAGCATTGCACTAAATTCTGGGAGGTGCCGGGCTTCATCACATTTGGATCGAGCTTATAGTTGCGTTCTAAATACCAGACTTGCTTTCATTGGATATATATCCCATTTTTATTTCATTGTGAGAAAATGATAGGTATAAGGGACTAAAATGATGCATGTTTTATAAATATATCTGCAAGCTCAAAGAATTTTTTGCTGATTTTATATGGTTACCCCTCCTTTAAAAATGTTGGTTTGAATTAACTCCGTTATTGTAGGTAAACAAATATGGTTGACTGTAACTTGAAAAGGAGCAGCTCAACATGTGGATTTTCTTCTCATTAACTTGTTGGGCTAGGATAGCTCTATAAACAAGTAAGCTTTGAAAAGTTTTGTATGTATAGTTTTTCTGGGAGCAGGTAAAATGTTACTATTGTCGCCTATTGAAAACATTTAGTGGAAAGCTCCCTATACGGTAATCGTGTAATCATGGTACATGTCTGGATCTTTTAACCTGCACACGGCTGACTCTGTCTGCACAAGGGTCCTCCGGTCATTGTTTCGATCCAAAGAAAGGCGCCCTTTGCGGCATCTATTTCTTTAAAATAGTACCAACAGAGCATGCTCGGGCACCTGTTATCTTATCTCGCTGAATAAATTAATTTAGCCACACCCATGGCTGACTATCAAGCATTTAAATTTCATAACGTAATTCACAAACTGCATGAAAAACAGTGTAGTACCTGGTCAGGCTGCTTCTTCAAAAGTCATCTGATCTGGATCTACACTGTTTGCAAAGGTAGGGGTTGTCGTGTTCAGCGGGATAAGGGTTAAATGTACACTTCAGCCACTTTGCAAAGACTTGGTGTGATTATTTCTGTATGTATTGGAATTGGAATGTCTGATCGGGGTCCTCACTCTGTATATTATAATTTAAGAAATATCATGAAATTGTTTTGTGAGAGCAAAATAAGAATTTCCATGTCCTGCCTGACAACATCTAGCAGTTTATCAGTTTAAAAAAACAACAACAACAAAAAAAAAACATTGTGCTCATCAAGCTGTCAGACCTTATTATGATAAGCTGAAACTATGTGTCGCTACGAAGTAGCTTAAAACATGGCGAGATGCAGAGGACTATACAATAAGAGCAATGAGTTACGGCCTTTTCAAAATACGCTCATTAATCTGTGGTGGGCGAAAATCGTTATATAACGGTAAAAAAAAATACCTGACTTTCCGTTGCGGAACTTGGTGTCTCAGGTGTGACCCGAGTCCGGCTGTACAAAAACCTTATTAAAAAATGTTGATAAATAGAATCTTACACTCGTGGTCATTTCATATGAAATATATGAGCCTTCTATCTATCTTCTGATACTGCGTCGGTCACATTTGACCATTACCGCAGGCTCGTATTATAAATTTCATATTAAATGACCTATCGTGTAAGATCAACTCTATATAAAATACAGGATCTTATATTATTATTAAACGAGTTGAGGAAAAGGCATAAAATGCGAGGCTTCGCCGAACTTTTTCTGCCTTTTCCTCAACAAGGTTAATAAATTCAATAATACATGAGCACGAATGCAAGATTCTATTTATTACATGACATTTTAAACGCATTTTATTCACGATCTTTTACAAAAAATATATCAATATTCCGCCATTAGTATAGGCGACCTCGTTAAGGACGTCGTACGTGTAACGTTATTTCTGGCGAAAGAATGTGCACTGTACTGGTTAACCGCTTACGTATAAGCCTGCCCAGGAAAAGTGTGGATAGGTAAACTGATCGGCTCAAAAATGACCTAAAATAGTGTTGACTGGGCCGTTAAACTCCAAAACAAACAAACAAACAAACGTGTAACGTTACTGTACGTGGCGTATCTTACTAATTTGCATAAATAATCCACTAGTGGATTACGGAATTTATTACATGCCTTTAATACATTCTCAGACGCGACGTCATATGATAAATAGCTATAAATATTAAATGTAAGAAAATGGCGTCATGGTAGAAAATGTAACTCGATATAAGTAACCCTTGTTATTGGATACCATTGAATTTTACCGTTAGGCGATGTTGCATCTAATGATGTTTGACAGAAATCACGTCACGCGTAAAATTTGTCACGCAGTGATTCAGTCACAATGCAGAGTGACACCTGGTTAATACGTGAGTGACACAGAGTGACACAGAAACAGAAACAGAAAATTTATTGTGACTTAAGCATACAAGCTCATCGCCAAAATAACATACATATACAAATATTGTACGCATGCAATAATATTCATATCGCACTAATTACTCTAATGAGAGTGAAGTAAAATGTATTGTCAGAATGATTTTATGATGGCATAATTTGCAATTTGTGCCATGTAAACAGATAAGATTCCCGTATTTTTAACATATTGTAGTACAGATAACCAAAACAATTTTAATATATGGTGTTAAATTCATTCTATTGCATTAACGAATGAGTTTCTTATTATAAATGCCTTTGTTACAAATACTGATAGACGTCTAAGTGTACTTCCACTAGAATTTAATAATTGAATAAATTTTATCATATTCGGATGACTATAGTAATATCTTGAGATGTACTGAGTTCGTAAGGTCTGATAGATCGGGCATTTCAAAATAAAATGAAATTCATCCTCTATGTCGGATGTTGTGCATAAAGTGCATTTTCTGCTGTGCCTCTCCATACCTGTGTGTCTACCCGTTTCAACTAGGAGCTGGTGGGACGAAAGTCGTAATTTTGTGAGTGAACTTCTATGTTTACGATTGGTGATACTTAATAAATACGGAGAAATTTCAAAATTTTGACATAGTTCTCTATATAGTACCATGGACGTGCTTGTATTAAGACCATTTCGCATTTCGACAAGGAAGTTATCTATTAATCTAGTTTTTAAGGCCGGTATAAACGCGTTTATGTTTACTGAATCTGGATATATCCATACTTCGGCAAAACCATTAGATTCTAGTAGATGTTTAAGCTTAGTAAGCCAATAGATATTTCGGGTATCGGTTGACATATGGGTTTTCATCTCATTATAAACGGCGTTAATTATACAATTTTGTTCTGACTTCCGCATTAACTTAAACCAATATTTGACAATTCTAGCCTGTCGTTCTATATGCAATGGATATCGTCCTAGCTCGGAGTACAATGCGTAATTATTTGTTGTCTGTTTGACATTTAGAATATATTTACCAAATTTTCTGTGTACCCTCTCAATACATTCAGCATTTATGAAGCCCCATACCTCACAACCATAATTCAATATGGATGCTACGAGGGAATCAAACAAATTTAATGCTATGTTTAATGGAGTGTCCACTTCATGTAATAGATTCAGCAACTGGTGCATAGATTTTAAGGCTTTCCCAGATAAAGTTTTGGCATTAGGAATAAACGAACCCCCACTTGAAAACACTACACCCAAGTATGCAAAACTGTTGACGATCTCGATTTCTTCACCTGCATAGAACCACATGTCCTCTTGACTTATCCTACCCCCCTTTCTGAATACTACTATTTTGGTTTTTTGCACATTTACAGTAAGGTTCCACTTTTTACAATAATTTTCAAGATTATTCAAATGATTTTGAAGACCTTCTCGTGTTTCAGAAAACAATACTGCATCATCTGCAAACAGTAAAAGATAAAGCTGCAGCTGATCAATGGTAATTCCATCAGTCAAATTTTCTTGTAAATTTATTTCTATGTCATCTATAAACAGTGCAAAAAGAAAAGGTGACATTATCTCCCCTTGTAACAAACCTACTTCGCATGAGAAGAAGTCAGACACCGAGCCCAGATATTTTACCCTAAGCTTAATATTTTCATACATAGACCGAATGAGGTCAAACAGTTTTCCATCTATGCCTCTTTTGATCATTTTGAACCACATACTTGAGCGAGAAATAGAATCAAACGCTTTCTTCAGGTCTATGAAAGCGCAATATAGTTTATTTCGTGCCTGTAGTTGTCTATCTATCAAGTATTTTAAAATAAAGATAGCATCTATAGTGGAATGGTTTGATTTAAAACGAAACTGCGCATCTGTACTGGCGTCATTTTCATCTGCCCACTTTTTCAAACGATTATTTAAGATAGTGGTAAATAGTTTTGCGAAACAACTTATCAATGTTATTCCACGATAGTTGTTTGTATCGTCATAACTTCCTTTTTTATGTATGGGAACAATCAGATCTGTTGCCCACTGAGCTGGGAATGACCCGCTATTTAGAATTTTGTTGAACAAGATATGAAGAGGTTCTATCAAAATTTCTGTCGCTTTTTGGAAATACTCATTTAAAATGTCGTCGATACCACTTGATTTATTGTTCTTAAGATTTCGTATAGCATTCAATATTTCTTCCTGCGAAATTGGCTCATCTAGCACCGGCAATGTGCTGGTTTTCTCATGCATCTCAAAATTTTGCAAAAAATCCTTAACTTCTTCAGACGAATTTTCGGATATTTCTGTCGATATTTTTTTAAAATATTCATAAAAATCATTTTCTGTTAAATTAGTTCTTTCGCCACATTTTTTCTGTTTGAACATTTTCCAAAATTCTTTCGGTTTTTTCTTTCTCATTTCATTCATCTGGTTACACCTATCCCGATTAAAATTGTGTTTGCATTTTCTACAAAAATATTTGTAATCTTTTCTACAGTCAAAAACTTTCTTTCGATTCTCTTCCGTTTTACTCAAATTAAAATTACGTATACATTCTTGTAATTTTTGTTTCTTAGAATAGCAGTTTTGGTCATACCATTTTTTCGTTTCTCGATTATTGGAACATGTAAAAATATTACCTACTTTCAACAAAGTAGTTTTCTTGAAAAAAATATTAGCCCTATCTGTAATAAAAGTTGAGAAATTGTCGACCATTCTGTCTACAGAAATATCTTCCTGAACTATATTTTGCAATAGTTGAGCATCATTTTGCAATCTATCTGCAAAATCTTTTGTAAAGTTTTCATTCCATCTCAAGTTGCAAGCATATTTGGGGATTGCTGCCCTTGACCTTTCTGTGCCAATTTTAAAACCAAATGACAATGGTGCATGATTCGAAAATTCTTTATATTCATGTAAAGTCATGTATGAAAGAGCCGAAAAATTGTTTTCACACGTTATTAAATAATCTACGATACTTTCACCGTTATAAGTGAAACACGTCATTTTATCTGTGTTCGGGAAAATACGGCCGTTCACAATACGCATTCCAGTCGCCTTACAAAGGTCAAGCAAGCAATCACCGAATCTGTTTACAACGCTATCCATGGATGAACGCCTCAGAGGCGTGTCAAGAGACAAACTGTCATCTTCAAAATCGATCAAAAAACTATCATGGTCAATATAGTCGCATCTGTTACCCACTCTTGAGTTCATGTCGCCGATCATGTATATTTCAGCAAATTGTGAATAGTGACTGATTTCAGTTTCTAATTTCTGAAAAAAATTTATGTTGTAGATATCGTGTAATGGTGAATTTTCCGGAGGAATGTAAACTGCCACAATATATCTGTCATTTTGGGTACAAAAATATTGCTAATCAAGTTTAATCCATACGATCGAGTCATTATCATTTTTTACTAATTCCACACCCTTTTTTATTTCATCTCTAATGTAAACGATTATTCCACTGCTAGCGCGTTTTGCTCTTCGATTTTGAAAACGCCTATAAGAATGTATAATTTTGCTATAACCATCTAAACTGACATTTGAACTTTTTTTCGTCCAAGTTTCGTAAAGACAAATCAATTCATACTGGGTGATAAAATTTGAGAAATCAGCACAATTTTTCTTTAAATCGGTAAGACCCTCAATGTTCCAACTTAGAATATGGATTTCACCCTCATAACTGTCCTAAGCAGAACCATCTCCCTGACCTTGACTTTCGCCCTGACCTTCACCCTGGTGCACGTTTGTTTCCATTGATTCGACTGACCCGTGACCTTGACCCCGGATACTGTCCCGACTTTGGGAACGATCATTTTCCGGGCTGCGACTCTGTGTGTCCCGGTTTCTGCTGCCTAAGGCCTCATATCAGACACAGAGTAATACGTCGCAATCTTTTAAAGGTTAAGAGGGCCATGGCACCTTCCCAGCGGGCCAACGTTGTATTCACGTCGATGTGAAGTCTTGACGTTGCATCAACGTTGATAAGACGTTGAGTAAACGTCATTTGTCCGGTGGGTTGTTTCTTCGGGTACACATTCCAGACAAACAGATGTTTTTCTTTCTAAGTAATTCATTGACTTTGAGATATCTTATCTTTTTATATTTCAGGCCTATTTTATTTATTTATTCATAATGTCTTTATTTTTTAACCCCTGTTTACACCTTAAGTAAACATTACAGACTCTAATCAGACGAAGCCCTCATACGGCTTGCCAATGTCCAGACATGTCCCCAAAAGATGATGTACATTTTAGTGGTCCCGTATTTACCCTCAGTATCCGGACACCTCAGCAACGCCTTACACGACATTTTCTAAAATTTAAACAAGTTCAAATTACTACCCGATTTTGCCACAAAAAGCTGGATGAGTGGCAACCAGTGTGGATCCTGATGAGACGCCGCGTCTTATCTGGATCTACACTGTTTGCACGGGTCTGTCTGTATGGGTGGCGAAAGAATGTGCACTATACTGGTTAACCGCTAACGTATAAGCCTGCCCAGTAAAAGTGTTGACGGCTCAAAACTGACCTAAAAGTTAAACTAAAGTTTGGTAAATACAGTATATGGCCTTCTGACTGTATTATTTAAACTTTTTTGACGGGGAACTTGAAAACGGGACATTAGCCAACGATGCAGGTCCTGATCGGACGCCTCGTTTGGTGGCGTCCGATCAGGGCCTTCACTGCTTGTGAAACGGCCAGCCATTTTTATATTAAGTTTCAACGAATAACCCAACCCGAAACCCCGGACTCTTGCAACACGAAAACATTGACCTCCTTGAACCCAACTTTTATATAGTAAAACTGGGGTTCACATGCATGTGTAAACCTTATTTTTCTTATTTCTGCTCTAAGATATAGATGTAGGTACTCGTTAAAACCGCCTAAATCTAGGCGGTTTTAACGTGTACCCACAATCTATATTTTGAGCAGAAATAAGAAAAATATCATTTTCGACCATAAAATTTTCAATGTATTTCTATAGGCGTGTTTTTCGTAATGTAATATACATTGTAATGAATGTAAGGGGTTAAAACATCCATGTTTTCAAAGTTTATTTTTCTTCCGTTTTCTTTCAAAATATAGATACAATCACCAACTCTGGTGTGTAAAGAATAGGTACGGAAGTTTTATACTTTTATCCAGGCTTTCGGTTCAAAATGTCGGATTAAATGTCTGAACGCTTTAAAACTTCCTTGTTTTTACAGGGCTGAAAAAAAAAACTTGGTTGAGAAAGAATGTTTAGAAAAGTAAATCAATAGTCGATGTTTAAAATATATGATGGTAAACACACTCAGAAAATTTATGAGTATGTGTAGGTTTTAAAATGAAGATACGTTTATCTCAGATCCGATATGCAAATAGACTCTAATATAAGGTCCGTATAAGATTACCTATATAAACTCACCCATTTATCATGGCCATTCCATGATGGAACTCCATCCATGAACAATTCCGTGGAATTAACACCCACTGAACCCCGCTTTAAAAAGAGAAAATTAGGGTTGAGGGGGTATACATTATTTTTTTCTAATTCCTGCTCCAAGAAAAAGGTTGTGGGTATACACGTAACGAGCACCGCGACCTATGTTTACGGTATATCATCAGAAAAGTAGCCATTATGGAGATGTGAAAAAAGCACTTTGTCGCATACAAATTAGCCTCCTCCGCAACCCACCTAATGCATCACGAAAACATGCCTATTTCATTTGACCCCCTTGAACCTCATTTTTATATAGTAAAACTGGGGTTTACAGGGGCAAACCTTATTTTTTCGTATTTCTGCTCTAAAATATGGAATGTGGGTACTCGTTAGAACCGCCTCAATGACGGCCATGGGCGAAGACAATTAGAGTTCTCGATTGTGTTTGATGTCCGTCAGTAAAGGGTTGTGAAGCGAACTAAAGCTATTTAACCCTTTTATCTCTGTAGACAGATGCAGACCCCGAGATGGAAATCTATTGTACCTATGCAAAACTTGTAGATACAGATAAGACTGCACGTACCGAGCAGTCTCGCCAGAATCTACATGTAAACTGTTTGCCATCATGTCAATGAATTAATCAGAAATCCCTTTCTATATGCATGCACTTAAAGCAAGAAGTCGGCCCCGCCCATCGGTGCTTGAAGAAATAGATGGGCTGCATGATGCTTCCACGCAGAGCTGAAAATCGACCGCAAACGAGTACTGGTAAACTGCTTAAAGGATCTAAGCCTGCTCAGGCAAAGCGATGCGAGTTGGACCGGTCATGTTTATAAACGCTATTGGTTTCATTGGGCGACAGGGCTCGAGATATCATTTCATCTCAATGACGGGTAAAAGTACCACCAAATTGGAAGCAACGTTTCCAAAATGACATGTACAATGTTGACGGGGACGTTAAACTTCAAATTAAACAAACAAACAAAAGCTAGAAGAGTCTTGTTCAGAAACTCAGGTATGGAAGTGTAAACTCTCAAACCAGCGCGCAGGAAAATAGTTCCGGAGTAGTGTTTTCTTTTCAGAACTCGTCTTTCTCAGCTTAACATACTAATTGTCTTTTACAAATAAATTGGCACCGAATTTCTGTGCCAATTTATTTGTAAAAGACAATTAGTATGTCAAGCATTTAGAACTTTTCCTAAGTTCCATGTTCATTCCAGTCCTGTCATGTTTGGTCTCAAGGACTATTTTTATTAAGTGCATATTCGAAGAAGTTGAAGCGCTGTTGTTAGGTCCAGTACCGGATATAGAATTGCGTTGATATAGAAAATTTATACAAGTATCAACTTTCAAAATATAATGCAAGCGCGGGGTGATTGCAGGGGCGCTTTTTGGGTCGATTGTTTGTCAAAGTCACCAAGCAGAGAACACTGTCACTGATTTACAGGAAATCCAGGAAACGGCTATTTATAAAGGGTATCCGCTCTATTTTATCGCTGTGAGGTGTTGCGTAAGAGGGATATTGACAGAAACTGGACTGGAAACATTTCTTGGGTTTTGCAAACAGTGTAGACGGTGAACTCGACGTCTGATCAGGATCTGCATTGTTTGCCTACAGCACAGGAATTTAACGGTCAGACGAACTCGTCGAAACATTTTAAGCAAACAGTGTAGACCCTGATGTGTGTGTGTTTCTTTGTGCGGCTACTTCGATTTTTGACGACCGATTTGATCTGTATTGGAGTTAATGTGACGTCAATATGATGTTTTACAATTGTTTTAGGTTCCTGTAGTGGAGAAACGGATCAAAGTGATTCGAGACGGTTCGTCCGACATTACTATACGCCCTATGAGTATCACGAGACAAAAACACGAGATGATAATTGACCATACGGTGAGTGACTTAACCTTTTTTCGTACCAAATGGAATCGTCCTCGTTTATGGCAGGGGTCATTTTGAATTTTAAAAATGACATTTTGAATTTTAAAAATGTGTTGTAAATACTTGTAAATAGTGTAGGCCCTGATCATTCTGCGGCGTCAGCTCTCGGCCTAGACTGTTTGCCATGGTACCCGTTTTGGGGTTTCCGATCTAAAGTGGGTTAAAATCGAAGCACTAACAGCAGTGGTGGGTCGATTTGTCTCTGAATGTAAGCTGGGAGAGGATTTAGCCTCTTCATTTCCTGTACTTTAAGCAAGTAGTGTAGCCCCTGATCAGACGCCGCGTTCTGCGGCGTCTGATCTTGGCCCACACTTTTTTCCTAACCCAACACTTGCGTCCAGTCCAGGTTTTACAGGTAACCATCTTTACACGTCACACTGACGTCATTACGTCACACTGACGTCACAACGACAAGAATAGCTCGGATATAAATAACAGTTACCGGGATCTCGAACAAATCGGTGATAATCATGTGAACATCAACAATGCAAAGCTTCCGCGCTTAGTATCTATGACCCAAAATAGACAATGACGAAATCAGCAGTGCATTACGAAAACACGCCTATACAAACACATTGTAACTTTTATCACCGAAAAAAGGAAAATTTAAAGATGAAAAAATGTGACTTTTTTTCTTATTTCTGCTCAAAATATAGATTTTGGTTACACGTTAGAACCGCCTCATCGAGGCGGTTCTAACGAGTACCCACAATCTATATTTGAGGGCAGAAATAAGAAAAATAAGGTTTACCCCTGCGAAACCGTGATTTACTATATGAAAACGGGTAGTGTAGTTTATATTTTCTTGTCCTTTGGGATCATTGATTCCATTGTGGAATTTTGGAAATACTTGAGGTCACTGATGAGGCCTAATCGGCCGAAACTAGCTAGTCTGGCCCAGAAAACATGCACACTTTATGTTTCCCAGTTCTGTGGTGTATTCTTTGCTTTCAAAGGATAACCCTTTTATAGAACATATTCAAGGTGGGGTCAAAATTATATAGGCGTGTTTTCGTGATGGTGACTAGGTACAGAAGAGTTAACAACATGGCCGCAAATGCGATACGCGTCCGCGTGCTTTAATGGTACAGCCTATATTAGTAGAACTAGTATATTTCAACGGCCCCCGGCCCATCGGGGCTTGAAGAAATAGATGGGTTGCATGATGCATCCACGCAGAGTTGAAACCGACCGCAAACGAGTACTGGTATACCGCTTAGATGATCTAAGCCTGCCCAGGCTAAATGGTGCGAGTCGGACCGTCCATGCTTATAAACCGTATTTATTTCATTAGACGACAGGGCTTGAGATGTCATTTCATCTCAGTGTCGGGTAAAAGTCACACAAAATTGGAAGCAACGTTTCCAAAATGACCTATACAGTGTTGACGGGGACGTTAAGCCTAAAATCAAACGAACAAAAGTATATTTCAAATGAAAGTTTTCGATATAGTTTTCCTTATTTCTTCTCTAAACATAGTGTGTGCATGCTCATTAGAACCGCCAGGCTTAATAAGATGGCTCTATCGAGTGCGTACACTGTACCCACAACAAATGTTTTTGAGCATAAAATCTGAAATATATACTCTTGCAAACCCCACTTTTCCTTATAAATTGGGATTTACAAATTTTTTCATCACAATGATTTCGGGGATTGGAGAAATACATAACGAAAATACGCCTATACAAATACATTGTAACCTTTATCACCGAAAAAATGACAATTTTAAGATGAAAATTTGTGACATTTATTTTTAATTCTGCTCAAAATATAGATTGTGTGTACTCGTTAGGACCGCCTCGTTGAGGCGGTTCTTACGAATACCCACAATCTATATTTTAGAGCAGAAATAAGAAAAATACGGTTGACCCCTGTAAACCCCATTTTTACTATATAAAAGTGGGGTTGGAGGGGGTCAAAATTATATAGGCGTGTTTTCGTGATGGATTGGGCTGCATGATGCACATAAGTACTGGTAAACCGCTAAAAGCTTGCCCAGGCAAAGTGGTGCGAGTCGGACCGTCTCTAAAAATAAACCCTTATGGTTTGTTTGGGCGACATCTCAATGTCGGGTAAGAGTCCCACATAATTGGAAAACATTACGTTAACACACCCGTGCGACATTGTGCATTTTTTTCACCTCTCCAAAATGGCTACTTTTCTTATGAAAATCCTTGATATTTTTTCTTATTTATACTGCAAAAATAGGTTGTGGGTACTCGTTAAAATCGCCTCATTGAGGCGGTTCTAACGAGTATTGCAACATATGCTTTGGACCGGAAATATATATATAAAAAAACTATATAAAGTGGGGTTTAGGGGGTGTTCATTTCACGGACATGTTTACATGATGAGTGTCTCCAAAAAGACCTAAATAGTGTTGACAGGGGCGTTAAACCTCAATTCGAACAGGTTCAACAACATTACCGAAACATGTCCATGCAATGTTTATCCTTGTAAATAGCATTATGTTTTGACAAAAGTAAGGTTTAGAAGGGAAAACATTAGTATCCTTATTTTTGCCAAAACCATCAAACCAAAATATACGAGCGTAAACTGTGAGCGTCTCACGATGACACACCTGCGTGATGCCCCCGCCTATCGGGTCTTGAAGAAATAGATGGGCTGCATGATGCTTCCACGTAGAGCTGTAACCGACCGCACACGAGTACTGGTAAACAGCTTAGAGGATCTAAGCCTGCCTAGGCAAAGCGGTGGATGTCTGACCGTCCATGCTTATAAACCCTGTTGGTTGCATTGGGCGACAGGGCTTGAGATGTCATTTCATCTCAAAGTCGGGTAAAAGGCCTACAAAATTGGAAGAAAAGTCTTCAAAATGGCCCATACAGTGTTGACGGGAACGTTAAACATAAAATCACCAAACAAACAAATCTGTGTGCATTACATGTAAATGACAACATTCCGATTATTTTTTTTTCTTTTCTTTTCTTATTTATACTCGAAACATAGGTTGTGGGTGCTCGTTGGAACCGCCCCATTGAGGTGGTTCTAACGAGTACCCACAACATACGTCTTGAAGCAGAAACAAACAAAATAATGTATGCCCCCGTAAACCCCAGTTTTCTATATATAGAGTGGGGTTTAGATGGGTTTCACTTTACGGACTCGTTAACATGATGTAACGAGCACCCCTACGCTGCATGATGCTTCCACGCAGAGCTGAAACCGACCCGCACACGAGTACTGGTAAACAGCTTAGAGGATCTAAGCCTGCCCAGGCTAAGCGGTGCGAGTCGGCCAATCCATGCTAATAAACCCTATTGGTTTCATTGGGCGACAGTGCTTGAGATGTCATTTCATCTCAGTGTCGGGTAAAAGTCCCACAAAATTGGAAGCAACGTCTTCAAAATGACCTTTACAGTGTTGACGGGGACGTTAAACATCAAATCAAACAAACAAACGAGCACCCCTACTTTATGTTTGTAGCAGAACTATGGCAAATTTTCATCTGGATAAGGTCAGTTTTTGAGAAGGCACTATGTTACACTTTGCCAAAAAGAACTATCCATTACAAAAACAAGCCTATACAAATACATTGTAAATTTAACCGCCGAAAAAGCAACAATTTTAAGATTAAAAAATTGTGATATTTTTCGTATGTCTGCTCAAATATAGATTGTGGGTACTCGTTAGGACCGCCTCACCGAGGAATAAGAAAACTAAGGTATATCCCTGTAAACCCCAATTTTACTATATAAAAGTGGGGTTTAAGGGGGTCAAAATTATATAGGCATGTTTTCATGACGACACGTGTGTATGTGTTTTACTTTTAATGACTGAGCCTGGATGCCATTTGGTTGGTAATGGTCAACAGCAACGCTGCTGGGGCAGGCCAACAACTAGGTTGTCGTCGATGCAATGAAACACTTTAACGCCAGCAATCAAGCCTATGTAATTTATGAATATTATTTTTCCAATTTCTCAACCAAGGTGCCCAAAATCTTCATTAAGGTAAATATAAGCTCCTATCTATGTGTAAATATCTGAATGGTTGTCCTTTTTTATGGGTCGGTTGCTTCTGATGATTTTGTTTGTTTGTTTGATTTGGGGTTTTGACGTCCCCGTCAAAACTGTATATGATTAATCTGCAATAATCTTTATATGGATTGTCTACATGTAACATACAAGTGAATCAAATCGGAGTGAAAACATGCAGACAAGGACATGCAAATGACGCACTTTAAAGGGAGTCTTTAAAATTGTCTTGCTTACCTTGCCGATGATAGCAACATATCAGGTTGTTTTTTGTGATATCTGAAGGATAGTTTTTGTCATTTCTCCATAAAAACCTATGTTGTGGGTATTCATTAGAACCGCATCGACGAGGCGGTTCTACTGAATACCCACAACATATGTTTATATGCAGAAATAAGGAAAACTGTCCTTCCAATAACAACATACGCACCTTATCTGTTTCTATACGGGCGAATACCGTGAAATAGTCCTCCTTGTAAACCTGACTTTATTCATAAAATAAAAGCGTTTTAACCCTTTAAAACCAAGTAAGAGTAGGCAGTAATTGGGTCAATAAGGGGACACGAATGTATACTGTATTGCAGTAGAAACATGAACAATTTGTTCGAGACAGCGGAAGTTCGTAACACGGAGGGTTACTATTGATAGGTTGCAAACACAGCATTTTTGTAAGATTCGCCTCCCTTGATCCGCCATATTGGAGACACCAAACAGGTGTTTGTGAACAAATTTATTCATGTTTGACCAACTATACCTCAGTGATAAAAACATTGTAGGTGTTAATATGTGACGGCTATTGTTTTTAAAGGTCATAAGAATACAATGATTAAGGTTTAGTCATAATTTTCCAAGGGACAAGAAAGTTAATTACAAGGAAAGTACATCAAAATTTTGTTGGAATTAACCTTAGTGTCTCCAGAAAGAAAGAGTTAATTACAAGAAAAGTACATCAAAATTTGTTGGAATTAACCTTGGTGTCTCCAGAAAGAAAGATAACTCTACCTGTGTGACGTCATCTGCAACCTCTCAATTAGTGCCATACCAGGTGGCATAATGAAGATAATTGTGGGATATCTTTTCGGTGTTCTATATTTTAAATGTGTGCTGTGTGTACACATGAGAATCGCCTCATGGAGGCAATTCTAATGAGGACATAAAGCATACATTTTAAGATAAAAGAAGAAAATCTCCCTACATTATCCCAATATCGGATCTGGAGGAAATTCCCGCGGACTCAAGAATTGGTTCGACTCATTCATGGTAAACGAGACATCGGGGTTCGAGTCATTGATGTCTACTGCACTTATTTTAATTTTTCTGAAATGCATAGATTGTGGTTACATGTTAGAACCGCCTCGTTGAGGCGGTTAAAATGAGCACACACAGTCTATGTTTTATATAGAAATAAGGAAAATATGTCAAGCTTTCATCTGAAAAAAAAAATGGTATAATACCACATGGGTGTGTTATTGTAATGTTTGATTTGTTGCGTTGAGGTTCAGTGACACGTCAACCCTTGTGGGTCATTTTGTGTCGTCTCCCAGAGAAAGGGAGAAAAAAGATAGAAAGGATAGCAGAGGAGATGAAAGTGAGGGAGAGGGGAGGTAGAGTACAGTAAATGTAAGTGTAGAAACAGAAGAAATAACAACATTTCCCCTCTAAATGTTCCTGTTGCAAGAACAACAGGCCTAGCCTAACTATAAGCCCATATCAGTTAGACGTCCCATTGATGACTGATACAAGACACCTCGATTCACCCAACCTGTCGGCCCCCGCCCGTCGAGGCTTGAAGAAACAGATGGGCTGCATGATGCTTTCACGCAGAGCTGAAACCGACAGCAAACGAGTACTGGTAAACCGCTTAGAGGATCTAAGCTTGCCCATGCAATGTGCTGCGTGTCAGGGCGTCCATGCTTATAAACCCTATTGGTTTCATTGGGCGACAGGGCTTTAGATGTCATTTCAACTCAATGTCGGGTAAAATTCCCACAAAATTGGAAGCAACGTCTCGGGCCAAAATGACCTATACAGTGTTGACGGAGACGTTAAACCTCAAATCAAACAAACAAAAAATCACCCAACCAGCCTATTTATCGTAATGAATAAATGTATATTTAGGTGTCTGCTGTTTTTGTTTGTTTGATTTGAGGTTTAACGTCCCCGTCAATACTGCATAAGTCATTTTGGAGACATTGCTTCCAATTTGGTGGGAATTTTACCCGACATTGATAGACATTGAGATGAAATGACATCTGAAGCCATGTCGCCCAATGAAACCAATATGGTTTACCAACATGGACGGTCCGACTCGCACCGCTTTTCTTATGCAGGTTTAGTTTATACTAATTTATATGCGATGAAAGCTCCAAGCTTATTGAATCGCTCTCGAACTCTCATTCCGGTTTTTTTTCACGCGCGCGCGAGTGAGAGGCAGTGGCTTTTACACTACCGATACCCCTTTACACCTGGGTGGAGTGGGACAGTTTCAGTCCGTGTCTTGCCCAAGGATTCACCTCGATACCGGTGGCCGTATTCGAACGCACAACCTCTCGAGCATAAAGCGAACGCGTTAACCACTGCGCTATCGAGGCTGACAAGGCTTAGATCCTCTAAGCGGTTTACTAGTACTCGTGTGTGCGGTCGGTTTCAGCTCTGCGTGGAAGCATCATGCAGCCGATCTATTTCTTCAAGCCCGATGGGCGGAGGCCGGGTGTCTGTTTTAAAAACTCTCAGTTTATAAAGTAGAAAATCGCACAGGTCTGCCATTGATATTCAATTTGTTTGATTGTTTGTATTGAGGGTTTACGTCCTCGTTAACGCTATTTAGGTCATTTTAGTGGCGTTGCTTCTGACATTGAGATGAAATGGAATCTCAAGCCCTACCGCCAAAAGAAATCGCTTGGGTTTAAGATGCAGTCCGACTCGCACCACGTTTCCTGGGCAGACTTGACCTACGCGGTTAACCAGTACTAACGTTCGGTCGGTTTCAGCACTGCATGCGCATACCTGACTTTATATTGATAACAGTCAGGTGTTTTCAGGGTATATGTTCTATTCAGTCTTATTTTTGCTCAAAACATAGATTTGGGTTCCCGACGGTAAGAACCGCCTCAACGTGGCGGTTCTTAGGAGATCCCCAATCTATGTTTGTTGCAGAAATAAGATGCAGGGCAATTTTTCGTAAAAAAGTAAGTTCACCAGCTACGGGCATGTTATCCTATTATTTGATCTGTTCCAGGTGAACAAGAAGCCAAGAGATAATATTCTAAACACATATTCTGTCATGGTCAAAACGAAGGAGACGAATGCCGTTCCAACGGCTACCGTAACACTAGACGATGACAAAGGACTGACAGCTATCGAAGAGGGCAAAGAACGTGAGAGCCAGCTTCTGGCAGATGAAGAAAAGGGGGAGACAAATACAGCAGCTAAATTAGAACAACAATATTCAATGACTTCCGACGCACAAAAAGACAACACGGTAAATGCCGAAGAGCAACAAGAACAACGGATTATTGCGAGTGAAACCAAAGAACCAGAGCATGTGGTTAAGAAAACAGATATAGAGGACGATATGGAGCAAGAAACTGACACTAACTCCGAAATAAAACCGAACGATAATGCGGAAAACGTAAACGTGAAGGAAAAGAACGAAAATGATATTGCAATTACAGAACCAGTAAAACCAGATAATAAACTTGAAGAGGACTGTAATAACTTGCAATCTGTGCCTCCAAAGATAGACAATTCTTTTCAAGCTGTTACAGACGATCCGGACTCCAACAATAGTAGTGTTCAGGAGACTCGTGTTCAGACTTCTGTTCAAAGTGATAAAAATGTTGCTGATGCAGAGACAGAAAACGCAATTGCAGATAAAGATACCGGTGTCACGGTCTTTAAAGATACACAATTGAATGGGGAAGTTAGTTAATACGGAAGTTTGTCATTTGTTTATTTGATTTAAGGTTTAACGTCCCCGTCAACAAGGTCATTTTGGAGACGCTGCCTCCAATTTTGTGGGACTTGTACCCGACGTTGAGATGAAATGACATCTCAAGCCCTGCCGCCCAATATGGTTTATAAGCATGGACGGGCCGACTCGCATCGCTTTGCCTGGGCAGGCTTAGATCATCTAAGCGGTTTACCAGTACTCGTGTGCGGGTCGGTTTCAGCTCTGCGTGGAAGCATCATGCAGCCCCATCTATTTCTTCAAGCCCCGATGGGCGGGATACTTTCGTAACCCATATATGCATAGCGTCTGATTACCGTCTTAACTGTTCGCTTAAACTGCGGAAGTTTTTGTAAAAACTTAACACATAAAACAAACAAACGCCCCTGACATTTGAAACGGTCTTGTAACAATCTAACTCATTACGAAACTACGCCTATATAATTTTGACCCCCTTGAACTCCACTTTTAGATAGTAATAACTGGGTTTACAGGGGTAAACCTTATACCTTATTTTTATTATTTCTGCTCCAAAATAGAGATTGTGGGTACTCGTTAAAACCTCCTCGATGAGGCGGTTTTAACGAGTACCCACAATCTTTATTTTGAGCAGAAATACGAAAAATATCAAAATTTTTCATTTTTAAATTTTTCATTTTTTCGGCGATAACGGTTACAATGTATTTGTACAGGCGTGTTTTTGTAATGTGATAGAAGATTCTGTGTGATATATGCGTTATATTCATTATCAGTCTAAGAGTATTACCGTATCAATATTATGATTTGTTTGTGTTGTGCTTTTAAGTCCCCGTCAACACTATTTGGGTCATTTCGAGACGTTCCGCCGATTTCCCGAGACTTTTACCTGACATCATCTCAAGCAATAACGCAAAAAATAAAAAATAATAGTAATAAAAAAAATTGAAAACGCTGGGCCAACTCGCACAACCTGGCTGAGATCTTCAAAGCGGTTTAGCAGTACTCAAGTTCGATCGGTTTCAGCTCTGCACGCCGGAAGCATCACGCAGCCTTGTCTATTTCTCCCAGTCCCGATAGGCGGTGGCACATCAATATTAGGTGAATTTTGCTTTAGAAAAATATCCGTATGATATAAGGCTACCTTACTTGGCATTGAAATTGGTATTTTTCTGGAGATTTTTTTTCATATTCATTGCGATAACAAACACATGCGCCATGGTGCATTTTTCTTACCTCCAAAATGGCTACTTTTCTGGTGAAAATCCGTGATAGTTTTCTTATTTATACTACAAACATATGTTATGGGTGCTCGTTAGAACCGCCTCATTGGGGCGGTTCTAACGCGTACCCACAACCTGTGTTCAGGAGCAGAAATAAGAAAAATATTTTATACCCCCATAAACCCCATTTTTCTGTATATTCACCTTATTTGCATTATCTGCTGGTTCCTGGTCTGAAGGTTATCAGTGTTGGAAAAGCAGGTAACCAGACCCCCTGACCTTGAAAGGTCAGGGGGTCTGGTTACCTGTTTTTCCAATATTGACCATGTGCAAGCTGGGAGCCAGCAAATAATGCAAAAATGGTGAATAAAGTGGTGTTTAAGGGGTGTTCATTTCACGGACTTGTTCGCGTGGTGTATGCTATAAACATAGATCGTGGCTATATCGATGAGGCGGTTCTAGCTAGTACCACCATAATCAATCTTGAAGCATGAAAAGGAAATGAGCCAGCGCACGACAAAACCTACAATAAGACATGTGTGCCCATCGAAGGCTCAGATTAGCCTGCGCATTCATTTAGTCTTACGAGAGGCTTCTCTTGCTGCATGAAGAAGCATTGGGCTCTTAGCTATCCTTAGAACGCACAACGAGGACTCTGATCAGACTGCGCGGATGCGCAGGCTGATCTGAGTCTTCGTTGGGCGCACGTGTCTTATTGTAGGTTTCCTCATGCGCTGGTTCAATTATTTTATTATACATTCCTCTACAAGTATAGTTTCAACAAAAAGCTAGGCCTACGCTCAGCACATATTAAACATGAATGTCTAGAGTTATATCCCAGAAATGTGTTTTAAACAATTAACTGTGTTTGGCAATATTCTGATTGCCAGTTTGTACCCAGGGTCCTGCCGACTGGAGCATAATATCTGAAATGTCAAAGTTGCAAATGTTGTAATTTTGTCAAAAAGTACCTTTAAACAGGCACATGTGCAATTTCAATATGCTTGTACCATCGCTTGAAAACCGCTGGAGAAGTGAAAGACAAATTTCCAACACTTTGTAAAGGCTAATTGAAGATTAACCGCTTTTTTGTTTTTGTGAAGGCTAATGCTTGATGTTGCATAATCTGCATTGTGGGTAACTAATGGCTGTACTTCCGTGTTAAATGTCTACGCCCATGGGCGTAGAAAATTAAAAGAAGGGTTTACCAGGAGACCCATAGCACGAACTTGTTAAGCCCAAGCTCGATATATAAACCTTGACAGATGTATTAACCCATCCAGTACCAGAAACCCCTAAACGGGTACCCTGGTAAATAGTACAGGCCCAGATCAGACGCCGCATAACGTCTGATCAGGGCATCCACTGTTTGCTAAAAGTTCAGCCATTTCCCTAATAAATTTTGAAGAAAACACAACCTGACACCCCAACATTTTGAAATGGACTCCTGCTATATATAAGGAGGAAGATTAGGCCTGGTATTTTTACCAGTTTTACCAGTACTCGTGTGCGGTCGGTTTCAGCTCTGCGTGGAAGCATCATGCAGCCCATCTATTTCTTCAAGCCCCGATGGGCGGGATTTTTTCGTAACCCATATATGCATAGCGTCTGATTACCGTCTTAACTGTTCGCTTAAACTGCGGAAGTTTTTGTAAAAACTTAACACATAAAACAAATAAACGCCCCTGACATTTAGAACGGTCTTGTAACAATCTAACTCATTACGAAAATACGCCTATATAATTTTGACCCCCTTGAACCCCACTTTTATATTGTAAAAACTGGGTTTACAGCGGTAAACCGTATACCTTATTTTTATTATTTCTGCTCCAAAATATAGATTGTGGGTACTCGTTAAAACCTCCTCGATGTGGCGTAACGAGTACCAACAATCTATATTTTGAGCAGAAATACGAAAAATATCACAATTTTTCATTTTTAAAATTTTCATTTTTTTCGGCGATAAAGGTTACAGTGTATTTGTACAGGCGTGTTTTTGTAATGTGATAGAAGATTCTGTGTGATATATGCGTTATATTCATTATCAGCCTAAGAGTATTACCGTATCTATTATTTTTTGTTTGTGTTGTGCTTTTAAGTCCCCGTCAACACTATTTGGGTCATTTCGATGCGTTACTACTGATTTCCTGAGACTTTTACCCGACGTCATCTCAAGCAATAACGCAAAACTTAAAAAATAATTAAAAAATATAGAAAACGCTAGGCCAACTCGCACAACTTGGCTAAGACCTTCAAAGCGGTTTAGCAGTACTCAAGTTCGATCGGTTTCAGCTCTGCACGCTGGAAGCATCACGCAGTCCCGTCTATTTCTCCAAGACCCGATCATCAATATTTTGTAAAGTTTGCATAAGATAAATACCCGTATGATATAAGGCTACCTTACTTGGCATTAAAATTGGTATTTTTCTGGAGATTTTGTTTTTTTTCATATTCATTACGATAACAAACACGTGCGCCATAGTGCATTTTTCTTATATCCAAAATGGCTACTTTTATGGTGAAAATCCGGGATATTTTTCTTATTTGTACTAGAAACATATGTTATGGGTGCTCGTTAGAACCGCCTCATTGAGGCGGTTCTAACGAGTACCCACAACCTATGTTTTGGAGCAGAAATAAGAAAAATAATTTATATCCCCATAAACCCCATTTTCTCTATATAAAGTGGGGTTTAAGGTGGTGTTCATTTCACGGACTTGTTCACGTGATGTATGCTATAAACAGATCGTGGCTACATCGTTGAGGCGGTTCTAGCTAGTACTACCATAACCAATCATGAAGCAAGAAAAGTACATTGAGTCAGCGCACGACAAAACCTACAATAAGACATGTGCACCCACTGAAGGCTCAGATCAGCCTGCGCATTCATATAGTCTAACCACAGCATTCTCTTGCTGCATGAAGGAGCATTGAGCTCTTAGCTATCCATAGAACGCACAACGAGGAATCTGACCAGACTGCGCTGATGCGAAGGCTGATCTGAGTCTTCGTTGGGCGCACGTGTCTTATTGTAAGTTTTCTCATGCGCTGGCTCAATTATCTTATTATACATTCCTCTACAAGTATAGTTTTAACAAAAAGCGAGGTCTACGCTCAGCACATCTTAAATATGAATGTCTAGAGTTATATACGGAACCCGGGAAGGGACATGATTTTTTTAAATATGTTGTGCAAACAAGATATTAAGTTGTGCGAACAAGTTCGCACAACTTAATATTTTGTGTGCACAAGATAATATGTTGTGTGAACAAGATATCATGTTGTCCGCACAAGATAATATGTTGTGCGAACAAGATAATATCTTGTCCGCACAGGATAATATCTTGTGTGCACAAGATATTTTGTAGTCCGAACAAGATAATATCTTTTCCGCACAAGATATTATCTTGTGCGCACAGCTTATAAAAAATAAAAAATCATGTCCCTTCCTGGGTTCCGTAGTATATCCCAGAAATTTGTTTTATACAATTGACTGTCTTTGGCAATATTCTAATTCGCAGTTTGTACCCAGGATCCTGCCGACTGAAGCATAATATCTGAAATGTCAAATTTGCAAATGCGGTAATTTTGCCAAAAAGTACCTTTAAATAGACACATGTGCAACATAAATATGCTTGAAACTTCGCTTGAAAACCGTTGGAGAAGTTAAGTAGAAAGCTTATACTTGTTGTTGCATAACCTGCATTATGGGTAACTTATGGCTATACTTTCGTGTTAAACCCTACGTCTATCTTGTCTACGCCCATGGGCGTAGGCAATTAAAAGAAGGGTTTACCAGGAGACCCATAGCACGAACTTGTTATGCCCAAGCTACATTATACAATTTCGATATATAAACCTTGAAAGATGTATGAATAAGATCTTGTAGCCAACACTCATTTCGAAAACACGCCTATTCAAATATATTGGTAGAATTTTACTACCAAAAATGAAAGTTTTCAGATGAAAAATTCTGATATTTTTCTTATTTCTGCTCCAAACATATATTGTGGGTACTCGTTAGAACCGCCTCATGTTTGGAGCAGAAATATGAAAGATAATTTATCATATGACGTCGCGTCTGAGAGTGTAATAACGCCATATATTACATGCATAACAGAGAAATACCATGATTTCTATCAGACAAAAACATGGTATTTTCCTTTTAGCTAAGGAGAAATATTTCCTCTTAGCTGGGGAAATAAATCTTTCTGGCTGGAACTACTTTTGACACAAGAAACAAGGTACTGCTTTTGCAATGAAATCGCTATATTCAAATGCGGGAAAGTTCAGACACGTCGACGTTAATCATGACGTCATCTCAATGGCGTCTGAGAAGATATCAACAAACGTTCAGAATGCGTGACGTTCGAGTAGGATGCAAGGTTGGAATACAGATTATCTGGACATAACTACAGAATGAGGGGTACGTTTGGTGACCGTTCTCTCGCATTTTTAATTGTTTTAGCATTATAATACTTTATTTCTTCCATCTTCATGCATTACAATAGGAACCGCTTTCAAGATGGCGTCTATACAGTTTTTGTTTCAGTCAGCTTATGTGTCACTGCGCCCACTACCTTTTGCATAGACTGTATGTTAACAGTGAACTGTAAACAGAATTAGATGCAAAATGATCCCTCAGCTCTATCAAATGCATGTAATATATAGTTTATTGATTCAGCCCATTCTAAATATGGGATTTATAAACCTCGGGAGGTTGAACATCCTATAAAGAAACTCGTGCGCAAGCGCACTCGTTTCTTTATCGGATCTTCAACCTCCCTCGGTTTATAAATCCCATATTTAGAATCGGCTGAGTAATAAACTCTATGTAATAGTTTCGAAAATCCACTATTGGATTAAATATGCAAATTGGCTAGATACGTCCCGTAACGTTACACTACGACGTCCTTGGCAACGTCGCGTTTCTTTATGGTGGAATATTGACATTTTTGTAAAATAAAAGTGATTAAAAAGCGTTTTAAATGTCATATGATAAATAGAATCTTGCATTCGTGTTCATGTATTATTGAATTTATTAAACTCGTTGAGTTAAATGGATAAAATGCTCGGCAAAGCCTCCCATTTTATCCCTTTACCTCAACTCGTTTAATAAATTCAATAATACATGAACACTCATGTAAGATCCTCTATATATACCCTCAACACCCCAGTTTCACCATATAAAAGTGGGGTTTAAGGGGGCCAAAATAGTATAGGCGTGTTTTCGTGATGAAAACTTTGATACATACAACTTTTTGGAGATGGATACAACACATTTTGGAAAAGAACCTGTTAAGATAGAACAACTTTTCCAAGGAAAGCATCTTGGACAATAAAAATACAGGTCACTGGGTCATAACTCGGGTTGAAATGTGTGACTACTGAATACATGCATCAGTCATTCTGACTTTTCAAAGAAAGATCTAGGACACAAAGTACTATATTACACTGACCCTTGTTAACCCTTATCCTTTGCAAACAGGGTAGATCAAGATCAGATGGCTTCTTTAGAAGCCATCTGATCATGATCTACACTGTTTGCTATGTTCGTAGATAATATGAATCGGCTGTGGCAAAATTAATTTATTCAGCAGGACAAGTGTTAATTAACAATAATTTCATCTGCATCAGGGGTCTGCATTTCGGCAGTTTGACAAGATAGTGAATGGGATTTATGATACGGATACTAAAGTTGTATTTATAAAGCTGTACCGTGTATCCTTGTTTGTATTTTTTGTTTGAATTGGAGTTTAACGACCCAGTCAACGCTATTTAGGTCATTTTTGAGCCGGTCAATTTACCTATCCACACTTTTCCTGGGCAGGCTTATACGTAAGCGGTTAACCAGTACGGTGTACATTCTTTCGCCAGAAAACCGTGTATCCCCGAGAGGAATGTAATACAAAAGTTGTCTACATCAAGTTGTATACATTTTGATCTATCGTGTAGCCCGGGCTTAAACGTGATGCCGGTATTAAAAATAAAATTACAACATTAAATCACATTTTCCGCGTAGCCTTGTGTAGAAACCATCAAGAAACGATCACCCCTTTAATCCCACTTTATACTGAGAAAACTGGGTTTGCAGGAATAGACAATACTTTTCTTATTTCTATCTTCACCAAGACATGGATTGTGGGTACTCGTTAGAACCGCCTGAACGAGGCGGTTCTAACGAGTACCCATAGTCTACGCTAAGGAGTCAAAATAAGAAAAATATCACACATTTGTAAAAGTAAAAAAAAAATATCACAAATTTTCAGCTGAAAAATAACCGTTTTTTAGTTAGGAAATAATGCAATTTATCATATGACGTCGCGTCTGAGAGTGTAATAACGCCATGTAATAAATTCGTTAATCCACTAGTAGATTAAATAGGCAAATTAGTTAGATACGCCCCGTGACGTTACATGTTCGACGTCCTTAGCGACGTCGCGTTTACTTATGGCGGGATGTGGACGTTATTAAAGAATCATGAATAAAATCCGTTTTAAATGTCATATGATAAATAGAATCTTGCATTCGTGTTCATGTATTATTAAATTTATTAAACTCGTTGAGGAAAAGGGATAAAACGCTCGGCAAAGCCTCGCATTTAATCCCTTAACCTCAGCTCGTTTAATAAATTCAATAATACATGAACACTAATGTAAGATCCTCTATATGTCACACGGCCCCCACCCATAGGGGGTTGAAGAAATACATGGGCTGCATGATGCTTCCACGCAGAGCTGAATCCGGCCCGCACACGAGTACTGGTAAACCACTTAGAAGATCTAAGCCTGCCCAGGCAAAGCGGTGCGAGTCGGACCGTCCATGCTAATAAACCCTATCGGTTTCATTGGGCGACAGAGCTTGAGATGTCGTTTCATCTCAATGTCGAGTAAAAGTCCCACAAAATTGGAAGCAACGTCTCCAAAATGACCTTTACAGTGTTGACGGGGACGTTAAACCTCAAATCAAACAATCAAATCTATATGTCACATGGATGTGTTTTTGTAATGCTTCCGTGCCTTGTTTCATTACTTATCTGTTTGTCTTCGATTTTCTCGCTCTTACATTAAGATAATAATAACTGAATATTTTAGACTTTTTTTCAACCCAGTAATCATAATTTTTAACTCTTCACAGGCTCGTTTATGTAACTAGTCTGCCATTAAGAAAACACGCCTATTCAAATACATAGTAAACTTTTCCGCCGAAAAAAACACGAAAATTTTAAGATGAAAAATTGTGATATCTTTCTTAGTTCTGCTCAAAATATCTGTATAGATTGTGGGTACCCGTAAGAACCGCCTCATCGAGGCTGTTCTAAAGAATACCCACAGTGTATATTTTAGAGCAGAAATAAGAAAAAAAAAGTTTTCCCCTGTAAACCCCAGTTTTACTATATAAAATTGGGGTTCAAAGGAGTCAAAATTATATAGGCGTGTTTTCGTGATGCAACACAGTGCACCTATATAGGCAATGGAAAGGAACTGTGATTTATTATGCAAAAAAAAATCACTGGTAGAAATAGCATGCTGAGTGACGTCATGAAAAGCCGCCGCATTTTATCCCCCTTCCTAAACTCTTTTAATAACTTCAACAATACATGAATTCTCGTGTAAGATTCTCTATGTGTGTGATACCGCCAATAATTGAGCGTGATTTCTTCTAACACCGGAAGAGGATGGAAACAACAAAATTGCTGTCTATTTTGGTGTGGTTGAATCGAAATAGATCAGCTCTTGTAGGTGATTTGTTGAGGAATAAATCATAAGATTTTTGGTGAAGTTGTAAGTAGATTAATCAATCTCGCCACGCGGTCGTGATTTGATTTACTTTGCAACTGACCTCCAAACTGTAGGCCATCGACCATCGGGGCTAGGATAAATAGATTGGGCTGCATGGTGCTTCCACGCAGAACTGATTCCGACCGCACATGTGTACTGGTAAACCACGTAGAAGGTCTATGCCTGGCTGGGCAAGCAAAGTGATGTGAATCGGATCGGCCATGCATACAAACCCTTTTGGTTTCATTGGGCGGCAGGGCTTGGGATGTCATTTCATTTCAGTGTCGGATAAGTTCCACAACATTGGATGCAACGTCCTCAAAATGACTTAAATTGTATTGACGGTGACGTTAAACCTCAAACAAACAAAAACCTCTAATCACAGTTTGTCGGTCAGTTGTAAGTAGATACGAGGAAATCACTCGCGCTACGCGCTCGTGATTTGAGCTGCTTTATCTATCTTCATATACTGAGTCATTACCTCAGTTGGGTGGTGCGCTAAATTTAGAATTTTGCAAAAAAAAAAAAAAAAAATCACTGGATGAGTGCTTAAAACTATTACAATCTGCTTTCAGAGGTGTACTAAAACGCATACCCCCGAGTCACAATCTACACCATGCGGGCTTTGAACTCATCTGCTGTTTTTGTATTTACCACAGAAGAGGGAAGACTATTCCACTGAGGAATAGTTCCAGGGAAGAAAGAATTCTTCAGGGCATCACTTAAGGCCTGGTACCTTTTCCATCGCAGGTCAGCCCTCCTCTGAACCTTCTCAACCTGTTGAATCTGAGTTTTAACATGGGGGTGCCAAACTCGAGCTGAGGACGAACCAATGTTTCGTATGCAGCATCCTTTGTTTGCCTAAGAGCAAAAGCCAAATTGCGTCTAAGAAGTTGCCTTGGATGTAATCTCAAAAATATGTTTACCCAAATCCAGATTATCAGTGATGGTGATGCCAAGATATTTTGCGGATTGGACATGCCCCATTGTATGCTGGTGTAGTGAGTGGTCGAATTTAATCTGCTTGTCCGGAGGGTGCCGGGGCACTCTCATTGAATGACATTTGTCCACATTGAGCTTCATTTGCCATTGCTAGCCTATCCAGGTCTTTTTGTAAGACATTACTCAACAAAACACAGCAAGAGCTGATATATTTCTTAATTATCCCATAGCCGCAAAATTTGATGTTTTCTGTATATGAAAACTTTTTTATTGTTTCAGTTTCAAGCATAGATTGATGAGGCGATTCTAACAAGTGCCAGCGATTTTTTTTTTCTGAGCAAGAATAAAGAATATGTTAGCTCGACCCTTCTCTATTGATTCCACATACATGTTATCGTGATGTATATCGATGATCTTACATGAATGCTCATGCATTATTGAATTTATTAAACGAGTTGGGATAAAAGCAGGCTTCGCCGGGCATTGTATCCATTTTCCTCAATGGGTTTAATAAATTTAATAATACATAAGCACGAATGCAAGATTCTACTTATCATATCGCATTAAAAAGCATTTTATTCACGATTTGTTAAACAATATAAATATTCTGCCATAAATACGTCGTTAAGGACGTCGTACGTGCAACGTTACGGGGCATATCTAACTAATTTGCGTAATCAATCCACTAGTGGATTACCGACTTTTATACATGCCGCGTTATGACATTCTCAGGCGCGACGTCATAATTGAGCCCCGCCAAGCGAATTTGTGTCTTCGAGCATTCCGTCATGACAAAATTTAACTGCGCATGCCCAGCCATTCAGAGGAGCCGGGGATATGACTTTCTGTCTGAAAGTTTCTCTTGATTCACTGCTTGTATGAGCGAGCAGCGAAGGTTCTGGCGAGACTGCGCGGATGCGCAGGCTCGTCTGAACATTCGCTGCTCGCATAGGCGATAAGTACCAAAATCGCTTGACGGGGCCCATATGATAAATGAATTTAAAGAAGTCGTTATCTTTCTTCTCAGCCACTTTTGTTTGATACATGTATTCATGTCATTTATTTGTTTATGTATGCGTTATGCAGAAAAATAAAGCTTTAAACCAAACACTTCGTAACACATTAATTTCCTAAACTGGAAACACTTTGTACATGTACCTTTATATTTCTTTCTTTCTTTCTTTTTTTCCCAGTTGTGTAATGACTCTTTCAATTTTCAACAACAACAGAGTTATTGACTAAAGCATTGGATTACTTCACATTTTTCAATAATGCAGTGTGATTGTTTGTTTGATTGAGGTCTAACGTTCCGTCAACACTATTTAGGTCATTTTGTAGACCATTACGATAACACGCCTGTACAAATACACTTTAAACTTTACCTCCGAAAAACAAATCAAAATTTTAGATGAAAACTGTTGACATTTTTGTTATTTCTGCTAACGATATATATTGTAGGCACCCGCAATGTATATTTTAGAGCAAAAATAAAAAGAAAATAAGGTTTACCCCTGTAAACCCCAGATTTACTATATAAAAGTGGGGTTCAAGGGGGTCAAAATTATGTCGGTGTGTTTCCGTGATGGTTGCTTCCAGGCCTAGACCTTATAAGCGGTTTACCAGTACTCATCTGCGGTCGGTTTCAAGTCTGCGTGGAAGCACCATGCAGCCTAATCTATTTATCCAAGCCCCGATGAACGGGGCCCTCAATAATGCAGTGTTTGTATGCAACGATAGAAGAGTTTCATGCACTTTGTTAAAACGCTTACACTATATTCGAACAGGGCAGGAACGAAAGTCCAAAACACATAATCTGTGTGCATACAAGGAGGCTTCTTTCAAAACAAGCCAATGTGAGGGCTGCAGCATAATTTTGTTTGATAGAGTTGCAAGAAAAGTATGTACAGTGATAAAGTCTTTGGGTAAAGTGCACGAAATGCTCTGAATCGCAAGTCATTATTTGAGTCTAAAACTCCCCATTTTCGACGTCGAGTTTTGTTTTGTTTGTCTTTTGAACTTTTATGGTCAAGTCAGTACATGTACCTAACCACAATTCCTGTGCATGCTTATAGTGTAGTTTATATTTTCTTGTCCTTTGGGATCATTGATTCCATTGTGGAATTTTGAATACATGTATATCCGAGGGTCATTGATGAGGCCTAAATGGCAGAAACAAGCTAGTCTGGCCCAGAAAACCCGACACTCCAAATTTTCCAGTTCATTGTAGTATTCCTTGCTGCTAAAGGATAACCCTTACTAGAACATATTATACATGAGTGTTTGACCAGAACAGTGCAAATGCTTTAGAGGATTTTGCAATACCACAAAATTGTGAACATTTAGAAGCAGTCTTATCTGGATCTATATAATTCTGTTTGACCTGAATATTATTTGTACTGGTGACGACTCCAAATAACAATATTGCAGCAGGATATTAAATGTTACTGGACTACAGACAGAATCCCGTATCCTCTGCACCTTCACCAGACACAAGAAGATTTGAACTTGATTCCAATCTACAGTTTTTGTACAGTTGAAAATAAACTGGAGCCCCTAAGGAAGAAGATAAGTAGTAGACTGATTCTGCTGTATACATACAATTAGACACCAGATACTATAATTTATGTTTAGCTTTATACAGCTTATTTTCTCAGTGACAGTTGTAAGCTAGGCCATCTCGTTAAGCAAACACGCCTATACAAATACATTGCCACCTTTATCGCCGAAAAAATGAAATTTTTAAGATGAAAGATTGTGATATTTTTCTTATTTCTGCTCAAAATATAGATTGTGGGTACCCTCAATCTATATTTTAGAGCAGAAATAAGAAAATTAAGGTTTACCCCTGTAAACCCCAGTTTTACTATATAAGAGTGGGGTTCAAGGGGTTCAGAATTATATAGGCGTGTTTTCGTGATGTTGTTGCAAAAGAGACATAATGCATCTGATAAGTGCATCCTTTTGTAAAAGAGGCATGATGCCTCTGATAAGACTTCGTGTATAAGCTGGCTGTTTTAATTCAGCGAAACTGTCTTGACTGAGCCTGCAGTTTTCACTTGTACTAGCATACGATGAATGGACCAATGTACGATACTGTGACATATAGCTGTAAGTGGGGCCTTTAAAATAAAGCAGTATGCAAATAGAAAACTAGCGTCTAAATTTTATTGAGTGTCTTCAAAATCAATACTGCATTTGAAACACTGGTTGCGCCCTCTAACGTATACTTCAGCACAACCCGATTTTCGAATCTACTAAATTGAGACAATGATAAGAAAGAAATAAAAATATAAATGCTGTTTGATGAAGTACGGGAAGACGTTCGATACCAAAAGATGACATTTAACCCATTGCATGCGGGAAACCCCTAAAGGGGTACCTTGGCAAACAGTACAGACCCAGATCAGACGCCGCAGAACGCGACGTCTGATCAGGGCCTGTACTATTTGCTCACAGAATTTTACGTCAAAAACAGAATAAAAACGAAAAATAGGCCTACCACCCCTTATATGACAAATGGACTTGTCCAACATATAGCAATGGAAGAGTCCACTACTATACAATGGGTTAAGACAAGCTAAGTAAAGTTAAATAAGTTTTTAAGCCGCATGGCTGTCTTTAAAAACAAAGAACACATTAAAGATAGGAAGTACGCGTTACAGTTTTATTGCGACTCTTTTCAAAAGCAGTAATGATATTTGCAAATCAATGTCTCCGCCCTTCATATATACTAAAATACTAAAATTGACTCTTTGATCCCATAGGCAATAATCTGCACTTTGGTGAATTACGTGGAAATTTTTTTACCATCGAGCGGGATTTAAATTGCAGTTCATAATGACATGTATAGCATTATCATTCAACTGTGCCATGAAAATGATTTTCCATAAACCTTTTACTGTCTCAGTAAAGAACAACAACTCTTACAGAACAATATGCCATGCTAAAATTTTGATTGAATTACATGTCCTTGGTATGCCGACACTGTGTAACAGGATAACACAACTATAAGAATTTCATCAATACTTGCTGCAAAACTTGAACCTTAAACTGCGTCTTGTCCCAAACACAGGCATAACCGGCCTTAGGAGACTGAAGATACATGTATATAGAAAGTTAGAAACTTTAAAAAATACTTGTGCAGACTGTGCAGAGGCTGATCTGAACCGTTGTTATTCGAAAATGTCATTAAACTAGTAAAATTTATGAAACTCAATGAAAAATAGCCGGGGTTGATGTAAATATTGTGTCATTTTGAGGAAAGTGATAAAAGAATGAGTAACGTTTATTGTTAGTTTTTCTTGATGAAGGATTAATAGACCAATAGATTGGTCGGCATGAAACAACTGCACGATTCTGTGCGGCACGATTCTGAGCTTGTTTAAACAGAAGAGGTGCAAAACTGTCATTTGCTAACTTAGATTCAGTATATATATATCAATCTATCTCATTTTTTGGCCATTTTGGTCAGAAATAACCTTGTCCTCGCCGGTCCCCTATGCATAGGAGCTTGTTTTGGAATTCCCGTTTATGACGCCAGTCTTGCGCATGCTACATTGTATCTATCTATCTATCCGATTAAAATGTCGAACGTGGTATTCCCCACGTACTCACTTGGCCTCGCTCCCATTAATATTGAAGTGTCCGAGCACTGGGCAAATGGCATTTAATAATTAAGCAACGTCGCATCATCGTCAGTGCAACGTCATGAAGTTGCATCGCCGTTGACACGTCATCGTCGGTGCGTCGCTATAACGTTGCTTTGATGTCGACACGATGTTGTTGACTTAGAGCTTTCTCACCACAGACGGTTAACTTTACATTATCTGAGAGTTGCGATAATAGCTGGCCTACACAATTAACATGTGATAATTGCAGTAGAGGTCTTTAACTTATATGGTAGAAGAATTTTCTCTTGACAGGAGACTTCCAGCTCAGCCCCGGCCCCCGCCCACCGGGGCTTGAAGAAATAGATGAGGTGCATGATGTTTCCATGTAAGAATATGATACATAATCAAAACCATTAGTCAATATACCTCTTAATTCTAAGTCTAAAGCCGTTTCAATAAATATTGCTAAACTTATTTTCTGTTCCTAAAAAAACGCCTAACTTAATCATGTTTGGCCTTTTTCAAGAAACACTGATTTACATACTGCAATCTTAAATCTGTATATCACTGACAACCAAAACATGATACGCGTCTTCTACTTTATTGCAGTGAAAATATTTTCTTTCACCATCTCCAGACGATGTGATGATATGCGCAGTTTTGACATTGCAATCCTAAATGTTTTAACTTAACTACAGAGGAGCCGCGTTACGTTATAACGTCATTATTTGTTTCCTATTATTGTGCCGTTATAATGAACTTGTCATTATAAAGAATCCCAGTTAGGAGTATGATAGGTTATAAAGCATTACTCCAAGAAACAAATGTTATAGATATTCGTTAGAATCGCCTCGGTGAGGCGATTCTAACAAATATCTATAACATTTGTTTAGTGGAGTATTAGATTACTAGATCCTTTCATGACTTTGGATTCGATTTGTGCATTGCCAACCCGATGGAAGCCCACGTCGCTCGGAACCTAGGCTAAGCCTTTAGCAAAGTGTAGTCATTCCATTGAAATTGCCTTATTCTACTGGACTCATTAATTTTGATATTCAAACACTACACGAAATTGTCATGCAATATTGTTTCCCACAATTGACCCAACTAAACATCACAAAATTGTCATTCGGTCTAACCCGCCCATCCGTGCTTTGAGAAATAGATTTGGACCGCATGGTGCGTCCACGCAGAGCTGAAACTGACCACACATGAGGACTGGTAAACCGCTTAGAAGGACTAAGCCTGCCCAGGCACAGTGATGTGAGTCAGTTAAGCCTTTATAAGCCTTTCGGCCAGGCTCATTAAGCGGTAGGGCTTGAGATGTCATTTCATCTCAATGTCGGGTAAAAGTTCCACAAAACTGGAATCAATGTCTCCAAAATGATCTAAGTAGTATTGACGGGGACGTTCAACTCCAATTCAAACAAACTAACATTTTAACTTTAATATAATAGATGTATCCCACCCCTTGACCAAAACAAATATCATAATATCCCAATCTTAATTTTGGAATCCCATTTTCGACGTCGAGTTTTGTTTTGTTTGTTTTTTGGAATTTTTATGGTCAAGTCAGTACCTAACCACAATTCCTGTGCAGGCTTATAGTGTAGTTTATATTATTCCATTGTGAATTTTGAAAATATTTGAGGGTCACTGATGTGGCCTAATTGGCCGAAACTAGTTAGTCTGACCTAGAAAACATGTACACTTAATATTTTCCACTTCTGTGGTTTATTCCTTGCTTCCAAAGGATAACCCCTTTATAGAACATATTTATCGTCACTACAGCTGGTGTCTGGGAATGTGTGGCGGCCGTAAAACGTTTCCCTGTCCTACATCAAAATATAGTTTATACTTTCTTGTTCTTTGGAATCATTGATTCTATTGTGACATTCTGAAAATATTTGAGGGTCACTGATGAGGACTAATTTGCCGAAACTAGCTAGTCTGGTCCAGAAAACATGTACACTTCATATTTTCCAGTTCTGTGGTGTATTCCTTGCTTTCAAATGATAACCCTTTTATAGAACATATTTAACGTCACTACATCTGTTGTCTGGGAATGTTTGACGGCCGTAAAAAGTCTCCCTGCCGTACATCATAGTGTAGTTTATATTTTCTTGTCCTTTTGGATCATTGATTCCATTATGGAATTTTGAAAATATTTGAAGGTCACTGATAAAGTCTTATTGGCCGAAACTAGCTTGCCTGGCCCTGAAAACATGCACACTTCATATTTTCCAGTTCTGTGGTGTACTCCTTGCTTGCATATGATAACCCTTTTATAGAACACGTTAGACTGCTGTCAGTGTTCTTCAATTATGTCCATTAGATGCCTCTTGACCATTAGATGCCTCTTGAGACCACATTTAGTTTGCACAAACTTCATTGTTTTGGACCTGTTATACCTTCGTCAATTCACTTCCGATTGGCTGAAAGAGAGAAAAAAAACATAACAAACGGCAGTCTAATCACAATTCCTACTGGCACCTTGCATAATGATAATTGTCTGGCACGTACCCACCCCTCCCCTATCTGTATTTTGATAATGATACCTTGCATAATGATAATTGTCTGGCACGTGCCAACACCTCCGTTAAACCCATATACCAAATAAACAAGATTAAAGAAACATAGCATCAACACATTCGTTGATCATTTAACACAACAGGCTGACTGGCAAGCGACAGCTGTCGTTTTTTGTTTTGTCTTTCCCTTTTTTTTTTTTTTTTTTGGCTATAAAGGCGGTGGGTGGCAGGGGGTTCTCATTATTGTCAATATCCATTACGAAAACACGCCTATACAAATACATTGCCACCTTTATCGTCGAGAAAATGAAGATTTTAAGACGAAAAATTACGAAATTTTCCTTATTTCTGCTCAAAATATAGATTGTTGGTACTCGTTAGAACCGCCTCATCGAGGCGGTTCTAACGAGTACCCACAATCTATATTTTAGAGCAGAAATAAGAAAATAAGGTTACCCCTACATACCCCAGTTTTACTATATAAAAGTGGGGTTCGAGGGGGTCAAAGCTATATAGGCGTGTTCTCGTAATGGTTTTTTGTTTTGTCTTCCCTTTTTTGCTATAAAGGCGGTGGGTGGGAGGGGGTTCTCATTATTGCCAATATCTTTCGTTACGCGCACATGAGTAAGATACGACTGCTAATCTCCACAGAATCCCCGGCTTCCTACCATTATTTTGGTACAAATGTATCCGGCGTATTAATAATAATAATAATATTATTATTATTTTAATGCCATCTGGAGAAGTTGCTTCCCATTTTGTGGGACTTTTACCCGACATTGAGACGAGATGACATCTCAAGGCCTGTCGCGCAATGAAACCAATAGGGTTTATATGCACAGGCGGTCCGACTCGCACCACTTTGCCTGCGCAGGCTTAGACCTTCTAAACGGTTTACCAGAACTCATGTGCGGTCGGTTTCAGCTCTGCGTGGAAACATCATGCAGCCAAACCCCCAGACAACACTCGCCACGGTCTCGTCTTAATTTCTGACTGAAACAAATACTAACCCTTGTCCTGCTGAGCCCGGATATGCCTTATTTTCCAAACAATGAAGATCCAGATCAGATGGCTTCTGACGAAGCCATCTGATCAGGATCTACATTGTTTGCCATTCAGATTGTGAATTTGTTGCAATAATTTGCATCATGTAATCTGATTGGTTGATAATCGGTATTGGGTGTGGCATATATGAATATTCAGCAGGACAAGGGTTAACATATTGATGCAGATTGGCGCGCTTTATTAGACAAACAGTCGTAGAGGTCTTTGACAAAAAAGGCGTTATGGAAAAAGATTTGTCCATATTTGGATTGAGACAAGATAATTATTTTATACATCTATGTCTAGCAATAATGAGCCACATGTTTACATTTGCATAGCGACACTGGTAGTTACATAACAAGATGTGACAGCCACACAATTTGTTAGGGTGCGGAATGGCAATAATTATTCACCATAGGATCAAAATAAACAGGCGCTGACCGATACAGTAACACAAAACTGAGACGATCCATTACGATAACTCACCCGTGCGACATAGTGCATTTTTCATATCACCTAAATGGGTACTTTTCTGATGAAAATCCTTGATAATTTTCTTATAAATGCTCCAAACATAGCATCACGTGAACAAGTCCGTGAAATGAAGAACCCCCTAAACCCCACTTTATATAGAGAAAACTCGGGTTTACGGGGGTAAACATTATTTTCCTTAATTCTGTTCCGAGACATAGGTTGTGGGTACTCGTTAGAACCGCCTCAATGAGGCGGTTCTAACGAGCACCCACAACCTATGTTTATAGTATCAATAAGAAAAATATCCTGGATTTTCCTTAGAAAAGTAGCCATTTTGGAGATGTGAAATAATGCACTATGTCGCACGGGTATGTTATCGTAATGGGTTGAGGGTGCTCGTTAGAACCGCCTCGGTGAGGCGGTTCTAATTCTAACGAGTACCCACAACATATGTCTTGGAGTAAAAATAAGAAAAATAATGTTTACCACCGTAAACCCCAGTTTTCTCAAGTGGGGTGTAAGGGGTGTTCATTTCACGGACTTGTTCACGTGATGTATACAAAATTGTGTGCGTTAGGTGTATTCTGTCCGAAATCCGTCTAGAAACTGACCACTAAACGAACGATTTTTTCACATCACGATAACTTAAGACGTGTGCCTCCCCCCCCCCACCCCCCGCCCATCGGGCTCGGAAAAATAGATAGGGCTGCTGCATGATGCTTCCACACAGAGCTGAAATCGACTGCAAATGAGTACTGGTATATGTAAACCGCTTTGGCCGTCTAGGCCTGCCCAGAAAAGTTGTGCGAGTCGGACCGTACAATGCATATAAACCCTATTGGTTTCATTGGGCAGCAGGGACCGAGATGTAATTTCATCTAAATGCCGGGTAAATGTTCCACAAAAATGGAAAGCAGCGTCTCCAAAATGACTTCAATAGTGTTGACGGGGAAGTTAAACCTCAAATCAAACCAAACTTAACACGTGTCATACCTTTTACTCGCTGTTAACGACATTAACGACAAGACAAATTTTCCGATCTTTTCGTTGAAACGATCGAAATGTTAATTAATAATGGAACCATGGGAATTTCACAAGCAAAGTTATTTCTTTTTTGCTCTGTGAAAGTTTGTGTATTGAACAAAAGTAAGAAAACATAGCTTGTAGGTACTAAGCGGCTCAGTGAGGCGTTTCAAAGACTCCTACGTTTTGAAAAGAACGATAAAACCTCGGCTAGGTGGGTGGCTACATTTAGATTTCATCTAAAATCACTGGATGAGTCCTTGAAACTATTTCGAATTAATAATTATTTAGCAGAGGTATGCTTTCAAACATCTACATCAAACGGCCTTCTAACTCCTTTGCAGTCTCGGCATCTACCGACCTAGGTTATCACAAGGATGAACAGTTCTGGGTACACGTACAAGCACCTAAAGAACAGTGTGTTGTTTAATTCTGATGCATCTTTTACACTACATCGGTAAAGTAATAGCATATTCTTTTGGCGATATGGCTTGAGACGTCATTTCATCTCAATGTCGGGTAAAAGTCTAGCAGAATTGGAAGAAACGTCTTCAAAATGACCTTAATTGCGTTGGCGGGGAAGTAAAATCTTAGCATAAACAAATTTCAGGTTCATGTATCTCAAAAACAGGTTGAGACAATGTATCAGTAACTATGTTTCAAAGAAAGTTTCAGGAGATCTGTTCACGACGGGCCTCAAGGGATGGCCTCTCCAATTCGTTAAGCATGTCACAGATGCTAATTTGTTCCGCCATCACCAGCATGCATACACAGGGACCTGTGATATGGTAAGTTGATCCAAATCTCTCACCAAAGAGATAAACATAGCTACACTATCCGCAGCACATTCAACTGTGGAAATGTTTGAATCGGGAAGGGACTGCCAATCTCTAATGATCTGTGGTATGAAAGATTCTATTTAAATGTCAGGGGTCTGAAACGCCAGTGAGTGGTGATTTCTACAGTGCTAAGTGGGAAGGGGGGGTCGGGGCGGGGGGGGGGGGGGTTGGTGCAAGGTCATCTGTTGAAATGCTGGCAGCACCCTTTAAACCTTTGTATAACAGTATAAGCCTACTATCTCTTCTTTTCTTGAGAGACTCCCGTCTTAATTTTCCTAGTATTCCAGTCATACTACCAGTTTCGAAGCAGTGATTTCTTGTTATCTAGTAACTCTGTTTTAAACTTTTTTTAATTTCTGCATTGGGTCCCAGATACAACTACCGTATTCTAAGATTTGGCGAACAAGTCCTTAATATGCTACCTCTTTTACATATTGAGAACACTGACGAATATTTCGCCTCAGGAAATCAAGCATTATATTTGCCTTTGAATACATGCTGCTAATGTGTGTGATTGTCAGACCAAGGTATTTAATGGAATCCGTATTCTCAATTTTATTGATTCTCTTTCTAGTCATCTGTAACGGGCTGAAATTGCATGCCCCATTTTCGTACCCAACATCCTGGTCTGTCTATATCATCCTGAAGTTTCATCGAGTCCACTGTATCTCTAATTTCCCGGTAGCAAACACAGGTGTCTTATTTCTGAGTCAATGTCAGCGGAAATATCACTAATGTGCAGAGAGAATAACAGTGGACCAGAACAGTTCCTTGTGGGACCCCAGACAAAACTGCTGCCCGCTCAGAAGATTCGCCATTAGCAACAACTCGCTGTTTTCTATAGCAAAGAAAGGAATGTATCTATTTGTGAGTCTTCCCCCTAATGCCGTAGCCAAATAATTTGGATTTCAGCTGCTCATGAGGGAGTGGTGTCAAAAGCGTTCTTAAAGTCCAGCATAAAAGTGCACACATGTGTGTCCATTGGGTCGGGGTTTGTATTACATTCAAAACAACTAGGAAATTGGTATTTCTTAGACTTAATGTGGCTTTGAATCCAGGCAGCAAAGGATAATGCATACGAAACACTGGTTCTCCCTCAGCTAAGGTATGTATTGGTGTTTTGGCATCATAATGGTTTTTTTTTCAGATTTAACAGGTTGAGAAGGCCAAGAAGACAGCAATCAAGATTGTCAGCAATAATGATACCAAAGTATTGGCGGATTTAATCTGACCTTGGGTTTGCTGGTGAAGTGAGTAGTTTGTGAGGTGCCATGACAACCTCGTTGGATATTTAGCTACATTGAACTTCATTTACGTCAAAAAGGGCACTTTCGGCATGTGTACATTACATACACTCCAGATTTGCACACAGCAATCATGTAATTACGGTAGGGATCTTTATCTTCACAAGGGACGGAGACAGTCAACGAATAAACAGGACGCAGTCATCAGCAACAACGGATAGATGACTTGATAGAATCACGGAGATCATTAATGAACACCAAGTAAAGGACCGGTTCAAGTATCGACCCTTGAGGTACACCAGACAAAACAGGAATGAGACTTTAAATAGCTGACGCTTGGCCATTCAGCACAAGTTCTTGAAACTTGGTGCTAGCACCCGAGAAAACGATGCGCTAGTCTACCTTTGAGCGGATCATCTTATCCTGTAGAAGTCTTAGCGATACAAATTTCCTTTCTCCTAACCAGAGGCAGCGACTTAGGTCCGTCGTGCCGTTTTATCTTCTGGTAACGCCTGCAATTGACTCGATGTTCGTGTTTAAAAGGTCAAAGGTAAGGACAGCGGAAAGAAATAAACATATTCGATTGCATATCGAAAGAGAACATAATACATTCTTTCACACACATCGAGGCTGTTCTTACGAGCACCCACGACCTATGTTATCGGTATTTATAAGAAAAATATCAGGGATTTTCATCAGAAAAGTAGCCATTTCGGAGATGAAAAATATGCACTATGTCGCACGGGTGAGTTATCGTAATGCTCTGACAGTGACGTTAGAGATGATAGCGACGAAGGAACAGAGACTGTGTCTGAGGGTGATAAATCTACCGACACTGCCGAAGAATCAAAACTGTTTTTGTAATGCAATTTTGAAATTTGAAATTCTGAAATTGTGAAATTCAAGCAAATGTGAAACGCTGAAATTTGGAAATATTGAATTACATACTAATGAAAAAAATCAAACGAAAAAAATCAAAAAAAGAAAAAAAAATCTCAGAATTAAAAACAAAACAAAACAGATGTATATAATAAAAATAGTCAAAACTATATGTAGAGCTGAAGCAAGGCTAAAAATATATGTGATACAATTTCATATTAAATAATACAGAAAAAAAAGGAAATAAAGTTTCCTTTTAAAAGGAAGGCTTCCCCAGTTTGTAAAGTTGAAAATCCGCCATTTTTGCTCGCCTTTCGAAAGAAAGGGGGAGCTATTGCTATACCGCCGGCGTCCGGCGTCGGCCTAAGCATTGGCGTCCGCATTTGGTTAACGTTTACCTGCAAACGTATATATGTTCTGCGCAAAGTAAGAATCGGTACAATTCTAGAATTGTCCTGCGCAAAGTAAGAATTCTCAATTTGTTGCGCAAAGTGAGAATTCCTACCTTGCGCAATACAATTCCGGAATTGTCTCTGCGCAAAGTGGGAATCGGGACAAAGTGAGAATTCCTACCTTGCGCAATTACAGTATCGGAATTGCCTCTGTGGAAAGTGGGAATCGGGACAAAGTGAGAATAGTAAAATATTATTATGGGGTTTTATCACATTCATATGGAAACTGATCCCTGGTGGTAAACATCACTCTATAAATCTAGTCCAAACTTCGCTTCTATCTAATGGACATTCCATTTTAATTTTCTTAAAAGAATATGAGCGGCATCACGCATAAAAAGTGTTTATCATACAGCCTGCACTAAGACCTTTATGCGCGAAACATCAATGTCTGGAAAAGGAAAGGAAAAGATCAAGGTTTCCCACATTTTAGGCACATTACTGTATACTGTGTAAGAATGATAAGTACCCCGAGATACAGAACATTCAGCTCCTACAATCGCAAATAATTTTCTACTCACAAAACCATCAAAGTAATGATACGCAGACTATACAGATGACAAATGCTATTCCCAAAGATGAAAATTCGATTCTCACTTTGTCCCAAATACTCCCACTTTGTCCATACGAATGAAACATTCGGTTCTCACTTTGTCCAAAAGATTCCCACTTTGCGCAGAGAGATTTACCTGTTTCATATAACATTCGAATCCCTTGCGCAATTCTAGAATTGTACCGGTACAATTCTAGAATTGCGCAACAAAGTAGGAATTCCTACTTTGCGCAGGACAATTCTAGAATTGTACCGATTCTCACTTTGCGCTGAACATATATATATTTCACATTCTTTTTCGCTCGATTTCCCAGGTTTTGGGGCTTAAAAAGTTAATCATTTCCTCTGTATTACCTCCCTTATAATCATTCATTTTGTCAAATGCATGTGCGTATCCAACTAATACGCATCTTTTCTTCTACATATCCGAGAGCAGCAAAGGCTCTGGTAAGGCTGCGCGTACTCGCAGGCTCGCCTGGGTCAGTGCTGGTCGCCTTTGTGAAAAAGACCCATGTCATGCCCATGAAGCCGATGCCACGTCTTGACGTTGCATCGACGTCGCTCTAAATAAGCACGATTTTCCTGGTAAGACTTTTATGGAAACTGTTTCAGTGTTCGCTGTCCGTCTTAAACCATTGAAAGGAGGATAATGTACGTAGAAACATATTCACGGACCCGGCGAGGAGCGAAACTGCATTGTCGGTGCGCATCTAACTGTAATGGTTAAAAAAATCGGCATTTATGAAGGTTCTGGGACAACTCGGCACATAGCAAACTCGGCACATAACAAACTCGGCACATAGCAAACTCGGCATATGACAAACTCGGCCTATACAAATCCGTTACCTTTATGAACAGCGAAGGCTGAATGTGGCGAGCTGCTCACTCGCACAAGATTTATGCTGGTGGAAAATTTGTCAGAACAGACAGAACCATGTTAAGCTTTTAAATTACTCGTTTGACACGCAGTTTGATTGCAGAGATGAACAATGACATGTTTTGTAAAATCGACCACTTTCTGCCTGAGTTCGAGGCACGATCGAGACAAGTTCTGCTATGGTTTAAAACTGTCTTTCTCTTCACCCACCGCTTGTAAAGGAACGGTTAATAATGTTCCTAAATAAATGAAGAAAAAAGACATATCACTTTCATAGAGACAACCCTACAACAAGCACACTTGATGGATTTACCGGACTTCGTGAAATACAACTCGGAAAAGTTTTACACAATAAGTTATCAGCTAGTTAGACTATCAGCCTGTAACTGGACTCTGCAAAACTATTATTACTGATTTCAACTGTCAAACTCTCTTCGTAAACTCGTCCTGGAAGTTCAGGGTGGCCATGAAAAGATTGAGACTCGGAGAGAAGTGTCCCTAGATAAGTTTCCATTTAACATTTTTGAGGTCTAATAATGTTAACGTTACAGTTTTAGGGTGATTGTTTTGAAACTTTGCAGGTGTTTTCATCTAGGTCTGAAGATGTGCATGTGTTTTTTATACTCCTAAAATTATTTCTTTCACTTTTTTCGTCTTTTTTAACTTAGCCATTTTTTTAGGTCTAATAATGTTAAAGTGTACATGGAGTGGGTACCTTCTTAGCGCAACTCCTCTCACAGTTTTATGATGATCGTTTTGAAACATTGCAGGTGTTTTTTATAGGTCTGAAGAGGTGCATGTGGTTTGTTCATACTCCTAAAATTATTTCTTTCATTTTTTTCGTCTTTTTTTACTTAGCCATTTTTTGAGGTCTAATAATGTTAAAGTGTATAGGGAGTGGACCTTGTTAGCGCAACTATTCTCACAGTTTTAAGTTGATACTTTTGGAACTTTGAAGATGTTTTCATATAGGTCTGAAGATGTGCATGTGGTTTTTTCATACTCCTAAAATTATTTCTTTCACTTTTTTCGTCTTTTTTAACTTAGCCATTTTTTGAGGTCTAATAATGTTATAGTATATAGGGAGTGGGAACCTTGTTAGCGCGAAGGTGAACATATGCTTAAAACTCTTTAAATAGATTTTGTGTTTCAAAAATTTTTGACCAAGTTGCCGGCCATGAATTCAACTTCTTTTTAACATGTCTGCTCTTTTTTATTATTGACCATTGTCATGCGGGGGTATCTAATAAGCAGGGCTTATTCGCTTTTTCATTTTACCATCCTACCGGGAAATGGGAAACTGGAATCAAGTATTCCTGCTTTTTACATTGACCTTCAATTATTGGAATAAACCCATATATGCCTAGCGGCCCTTTTTGAGACACTGGCTAATAGTGCAAACCCAGATCAGACACGGCATCTGATCAAGATTTAATCTGTTTGCTCAACGTACATGCAGTTTGTAAACCTTACCACAAAAATGACACCCCTATGCTTAGAGATTGACCACTCCAGACTTATAAAGGTGGAATATTTTAGCACCTTTGGGTTAATTATGAGGTTACGTCAAAAGTGGGGAAAGTGAAAATAGGTTCAGTTTCTACTGTAACTTTTTTTTCTAGGTTTGGCTTCTTGGAAACAATTTATAAATATATATCCGCAAACGCTTTATAAATAGACATCGACGGGCGCTGCATATTTCTGTTTATTCCGAACGAGTTTTCATTGCGTAAATATGTGGAGAGCAGTCTTATATGTAGGACTTTCCTAGTTAATTCATAAGATGGTTAGAAACAAGTTGGCTTCTTTAAAAAGAATCCAAAGGAAATGTCTGCTGCTTTGTAGTCAGCAGAATGAACAGACGTTATCACAATAACAATAATAAACGTGCGTAATGTGTGTCTTTTGCAAACATGACCAACCCTTAACAATTCGCTTTAGAACTTTAAAATCAAGAATGATCAAATACTACTGTCATTTTGTGAATCGCTTTTATTTTTTCAATAGCAGTCATAGTCAATTCTAAAGTTTTGTAATTCGCATTTCCAGTCTTTAAACTTCGTTTTAGCTGAGACCTCAAAACAAATCAGTGGTAGAAATAGCAACTTCACCAGTATCTGCCATGCTTCATGCCAGCGAAAGGGAAAATAAAACTAGAGAAAATGACCAAGGAGTCATGGATACCATCGACAGATGCATTCTAGTATTGCAGAGCACAATTTTTAAGTTTATGACCTTGATCTCAATCAAAGTTCAAAGTGTGCCATCTTGGCAGCAGAAGTCAAATCAGTGTTACTGTACTGTGTCAGCTGTCCAGTAATACCACATATCAACTTCCAATAACATAAAAGATAGAGATCAAATGTTTTACATAAACATGTAACATGAATATAATGCAGCGTTCTATCACTGTTACCTTTACCTTCTGTTTCAGCTGCAGCAGCAGTCGCATGACTGAAACTATACATTATCTGCTGTAAATTATAATATATCATACAAAACTCCAATGCAGTCAATACGATGAATGGCAAAAGTTTACAATGACCATTCAAATTCTACGACCATGACCTTCTGTCAGCAGCAGCAGCAGCAGCCACATAACTGGAACAATACTCTATACGTGTCACTTTAAAAGTAATACCCGTTTGGCATTATAAGTTCACACTGCAAAGTTAAAGGAAAAAAAAAATCTGGAAGTTACCAATATGGCTATATCCTAATTAGTGGCGCTAGCCAAACCCGGGCACTTGACCCAGGAATGTTACTGACCCATGTTTAAGGCAAAGCCAAAGAAACACGATCTACCAAATAAAATGTGTTGGACAAGTGATTAGAAAGATATCAGAATTAAAGCAAAACTTTGAAGTTAAGTGTTGACGGACGTCCACGCGTTCTCACGAAACAGTCAATATGTAACTTTTCGTAGGCGGGACAGATTGTTATGTGTCACTTTTTGTGCGACAGCCACTTAAAAAGCTATTTGTTCTCATGAAATGGGTGTTAAATTGATAGAATGTATGACGGAAAGAACTGCAAGTGACTGTGTCGGAATAATTCTATAGAAACCAGTTAACTGTAATATCGTGGGCTCAGAAAGACAGAAGGACAAACAGGCGGAAGAAAAACAGACACAGGACGAGAACTACATTACCCTCAACATTATTCTCATGCCGGGGGAAATTATCAAAATATTCCTAGCGGTTTGAAAGTTATATGTTCATCATCAGCTAGTGAAAAATTTGCCTCGGCGAGGCTATTTATATAAAAAATATTGCATTATACAAATTGGTTAGGTATTGCCAATATAAATCTTCATGCCAAAATTATTGAAATATACCTTGCGGATAATATATCTAAAATGAGTTTGTTATTATTTTACAACGGAGAGGCTTTCAATATTAAGAAATTTGGCATTAAATAATATAATTAATTATATATTGTCAATATATATCTACCTGCAAAAACTTATCAAAATATTCCTTGCGGTTTGAAAGTTATAACGTCTATGTCAGGTAGTGAAATTTTTGCTTCGGCGAGGCCAATTATAAATAAATCGGGCATTAGACAAACTCATTTGTTTGGTCTTGTCAATCTATCTGCATGCAAAAACTTAACAAAATAGTCCTAGTTGTCTGAAAGTCGTTTAGTAACACTTTTGCCTTGGTCAGGCTTCTTGTGAAACAATCAGGCATTATGATGAGGCCTAATTGGTCACTAATGAGGCCTAATTGGCCGAAACAGCTAGTCTGGCCCAGAAAACATGTACACTCCATATTTTTCAGTTCTGCGGTGTATTCCTTGCTTCCAAAGGTTAACCCTTTTTAGAACATATTCTAACACGACATTATTGTTATGCCCATTGAAACAAATGAGAAGACGATCGTGTGAAAATAACCAATAACACATGGCGCGCATTAATACTAGCAAACAAACAAAAAAAAACATTGGCTATTCCGATTTCCTCCCTCCGGTTATTTTTGTTATCAATGAAATTCCTTTCGTAGTAAAATATCGTAGTACGGTTCCGGATCGTCTGCTCTGTTAAAATGGCCGAGCTAAGGGATGGGGCTATTGTGGAACTTAGAGGCAGCTCTGAAGATTGGCAGGTGGTAGGGAAATGGCATGACGGCCTAGTTTGGAAGTACATTATCAGATCAAAACACTCTGGGACTACTAAATGTGTCTTTAAAGGCATTTATTCTTGATTATTGAGGACTATCATTTCATTACATAATATTATGTAGCCTTCAGAGCTGACTGAAAAGAAGTCCTGTGTCTTCAACAGGTAAGGGGCCTCCTTGGGGAAAATAAATAAATTTCTTACTGTTGACTGGTGTACATTATTGATTTTCCTCTTAAGTGCCTCAGTCCGGGGATTCAACAAGAGCTACTAATCACCCTAATAAGGGCCGCCTTTGATCTGCAATAGTCAGGATATCAGAGGGGGTAATAAACAATTATGAACACACCGTGTGTTTTACTGTTACAGAATAAATGCCTTTAACCATGAAATCTTTGAAAAGAACACAAGCACTTACCTTGAGCTCAATCAGTTCTTGCTCGAGCAGCTCTTCACAGATGACAATTGGTATGAAGAACAGAAATTTGAACTCCAGCCTACTGATTCAGAGTTGACTTGCTTACTGCAAGTCAAGCAAGAACTTTCTAATGCTGTTCCTAAATCTGCCATTCCTGAATCTACCATGACACCCAAATCTACCATTCCTGAATCCACCATGCCAAAGCTGCCACCAACAGAACCACGAGTACCACAGGAACCTCCACAACCGCCACAAAAAAGGTTCAAGCCAGCGACTCAGACTGCGGTTGATGACTTGTTGTCGCACACAAATGAAATCTCCACGAAACGGTCCACAAAGTGGGCTGTTGGTACCTTAAAAGGCATGTATCTGGTTTCCTTCTTTCTAGCATTTATCTTCTTTCTACAAAATCCCGAATTCTGTTATCCACGATGTAGCTGCATGATCAGTTAACAGATTCTGATTACAAAATGAAATGCAACATCATATTCAGTTGATTCCAATTCTGTAAGCAGAAGAGGAACTTGCTATGTCTGGTTTCCAGTCTTCTAACACATCTGAAGAAAGAAACGGTCTGTCATCCACATGTAGCTGCATGATCAGTTAACAGATTCTGATTACAAAATGAAATACAACATCAAATTCAGTTGATTCCAATTCTGTAAGCAGTAGAGTAACTTGCTATGTCTGGTTTCCAGTCTGCTGACACATCTGAAGAACTGAAGAAACAAGTGGTTTTTAACACATTGTTAATGTTTTCCCCCATTAAACAAAGAAGAATCTCTAGTGTGTGAAAAATTTAAAATTTCAAATAAGTCGCCAACTGATGTCAATATCCATGTTTCGCACCGCTGGTAATTTTTACCTGCATCAATGTCTGCGTGAAGATACCGTAGTTCTTTTAGTATGAAAGTACCTAATATTTTGCCCTTTTCAGGACAAAATTTGAAGATTGTTGGTTTCCTGTTTACCTCCCCGAAATTTCTGAGGTTGGTCGGTTGCAAAAAACATGAAAATGGTACTAACTTTTGGAAAAACTGCTATCTTTACAACAAAAGATTTTTTTTTCAGACCATAACAAAAAAAGGTGTTTGTTTGCCCTCTGCTTACCTTAGGCTACCTACCCACTAAAATGGTGCCTACTCTAAAAAAAATTATTGCTGTTCCTGCCTGATTGATTATTTTTCTTTATGAACAGTTTCAATATTTAAGAAATAATCTCCACGTACCGTGTGTTATCGTGATTAACACACGGTGTTGGAGGGCAGATTGCGAAATATTAATTCACGACGGCGAAGCCCGTGTGTTAATCACGATAACACACCGGGTGCGTGGAAATTATTTCGATTCTAACATGATGCTAAACTGAAATACAGTAGTAACAAAGCGTTATCTTGGGGACTATTTTGCAGCGGATGTCGACAGAAGGAAATATTTACATGCAACGTCACGATGACGCCAAATTGCACGCACCACGTTGACGACGTGAATTATCGCATATTTGCAAATGCTGACGTTTCCACTGGGTTCAATGGGAAAAACGTTAACGTCATGTTAATTTTTGTTTCGTGGGAAAAAAAATGTCCATGTTACTATTTTCCTACTTAACAATACAATATTAAGTAAAAATAGGTGTTTAACTGATTATTTTGTTACTATGTGGCTGCACCATGTGTTGAAACAACGTACATCTTAGAGCAAATGCTCATAATTGTATACGAAAAAAAAAATCACCTACCTACCCAAAATATTCAAACAGGGTCGGGAGAGGGAAAACAAAAATATTTTTAAATCTAGCCTCAACCATGCCAAAAAAAAAAAAAAAAATTGAGTGAAGAAATAATTTTTGCTGACCATGTTTTATCGTGATTAACACATGAGGTTGGAAGGCAGAATGCGAGAAATTAATTCACGACGACAAAGCTATTGGTCGAAAAATAGCAAACAAACATATTTTTAAAGTTGGTCTAAATTTAAAAAAAAAATAGTTGCACACTGACCAATCCACCTCGGGAATATATAGCCATTACCGAGCAGAAAGCCAATAAACAATCTATTAACGCTAGCCTTATTGATTTGAAGATCCAAAATGCTATAATGCCTAATTCGGAATAGTCCATCTACATTTCTTATTTTTTTCCTTTTCATTTTCAGCATCAAAATCTCTGTTCTTTCCTTAGCCTAATGTTAACACGTTGTTGATATTTTTTGCATTAAACAAAGAGGAACTCCTTATATGAAACTTTCCAGTAACATACGGTCAGTAAATGACATCATGAAATGCCCGCGTGTAATGAAGACAAACATGACGTTGTTAGGAATTTTCCATAAATGTAAACATCGGCTTTAAAATATTGTTATAATTCAAAGAAATTTCTTTGTATCTTTTGTATTGTGTAAAGAGTGTAATTATTTGGTGACAGTGTTTTATCGAGATTAATGTATCAGTGCTGGAAACTCAACAAAATAAGATGTTGGCCCAAAAGCTCAACAGACAAAACTTTCAGTGGCCCAAATTGGCAACTGGTTGACGATCCCATTCATTACTTGCTGCCAGAAGGATAAGTTTTGGCCACTAAATGTCATATTTTGCAGATTTTTGGTGGCCCCGGACAAAATTTAGGCGCATTTGGCCAGCGGGCCACTGTCCGTTTCCAGCACTGATGTATTCGTTTGTTGGGCAGATGCAAACATTACGTCACTGATTTCGCTGTCATGAAATAATTTTTCGCAATTTACTCTCCAACCTCATGTGTTAATCATGATAAAACACGGTCCTTAACATTAATGTTAACCCCATTAACCAAAGAAGAAACTCTTGTGTGTGACAATTTCCAATAATGTATGTTCAGGAATGATGTCAATATTTTCCTGGGTGATTATATATCAAAATAGTTCACCCTAAAACATCTAACATATTGCCGCTTTTTCTATCATTGTTGTGAATTAATATATCACAATATGGCCTTCAACCTCGTGCTAATCATGATAAAACATGGTTATCAAAAATTATTTCTTAAATTTCACAACTGTACTTATGGGGAAAATATTGACATCATGTCAGAATGCAGTCATGTATTACCCTCAGGCCAAGTGAAAAAAATATGCGTGTTTAGTATTACATGTCAGGAAAAATTAGGTAGGGTAGGCAGGTAATTTTTTTATATATAGAAATTATCAAATATAGCAAATTTATAGCAGAAAAAAACTAATTTTGGTTGTTTTTGAGAAAACAAAAAGAAATTGCTAGGTTTCACCAAGACAAATAGGTAGGGTCCGGTAATCCTAAACACATATTTTTTTATTTGGCTTCAACAATATGGTGTGTATGCACCCCAACCTCACATACACCACCACCACACTTCCTACCAAACAATGAAGAGTCCATCACTTCATCAGGTCCCTGTAATGGACACCCAGGCAAGCCCCACTTTATATTGGGAAAAGTGGCATTTGCAGGGGTATCCATTATTTTTCTTATATTTCTGCTCAAAAACATGAATTGTGGGTACTCCTTAAAACTGCCTCAATGAGGCGGTTCTAGCGAGTACTGTTACCCAAAATCTATGTTTTTGAGCAGAGTTAAGAAAAATATCACATTATCAGCTGATAAATGTAAATCCTAGAGCCACGAAAGAGAACATTATATTGCCTAGGTTTGTTATCCTACTAAACAGCTAATCTTTTTCTCATCATCTTTTCTACACAAATCCGAACTATACTGAAAATTTTTTGGTACATTCACATGTACATCTTAATTTTGAATTTTAGTTGTGACTTTTTTTTTGTCTCTATAGCATGGATGCTGGAAAACAAGTACGAAGACATCAACTTCGAAAGCTGGCCTGTTCATATGATTGATGGAATGCTACAGAAGTTCTACGCCAGTCCCCAAACAAAAGATGGCAAAGAATATTCCAAGCCATCTTTGGTTGGGCTACGTGCTGGAATAAACAGACACATCACAGGAGCTCCGTACTGTAGGAATATAACAATCATGAAAGACCGTGAATTTATGACATCAAATAATGTGTTAAATGGACTGGTGAAAAAGCTTAAACGTGACGGAAAAGATTTTAGCACGAATAAAGAACCTGTTTCACAGACAGACATTCAAAAAATCTATGACTCTGGCCTATTTTCATTGGACACGCCACAAACCCTACAAAATAAGGTTATCTTTGATGTGATAAGGCATTTTGGCAGGAGAGGTCGGGAAGGGCTTGGGAATCTGAAAAGGGGTTCTTTTGTAAAATGCGTAGACTCTGAAGGGTACAGCTATATCAAAATGGCTTATATTGAAGCCGACAAAACCCACCATGGTATTGACAGTAGGGAAAAAGCAAAAGAGGCCCGTATGTATGAACAAAGCAATGATCAATGCCCAGTCAGATCATTTGAAAAGTACCTCTCCAAACTGAATCCCGCATGCGAAAGTTTTTTTCAAAGGCCTTTGATTAAAGTTCAAGAAAATGATCAAACCTGGTTCGCAAAAGTATCTGTTGGACTCAATACCTTGTACAATTTTATGGCCCGCATTTCATCTGAAGCAAACCTGAGCTGCAGATATACAAATCATTGCTTAAGGGCTGAAGTAGCATCAACACTCCATACTGCTGGTGTATCAAGTAAGGGCATCATGTCAGTAACAGGCCATCGCAATGTGCAGAGTTTGGCATCATATGTCAAACCAACTGATACTGAAAAGCGCAAAATCAGCACAATTCTATCATCCACTGCCCTGTCTGAACACAATGAAACTGAAAAAGATCCTGCAGAACCAGCTGCTATTACCCCACCCACAAGCACCAAGTCCTCAGGTTCCGTGATGGACCTCGATAATACTCTCAATTTTCTGTCAGGACAAATCACCAACAGTACTATCAATGTAAACATTTACCAGAAGTCCTCTTAAGAATCATCGTCAATGAATAAATCCAAGCAGAATTCGTTCAGGCGTGGTCTTCTTCAAAGTTCTTGTCCGTCTGTCCGCGCAGATTTCTTTCTTCGTGCCAAAAATAGGGAGGTCACGTGAGAGTTTATGAACTGTGATAAAATGTTAAAAAAGTATTTTTACTATCAAATACAGTTCCGAAAAAGTTGTTTAGAATATATAAAAACCCTGTTGAATTAAAATAGATCTAGTGTCGTTATCAAAATTACTTGTTTTTGTTTTTTTTCCATTAGTTTCTTTGTCTTTGGAGGAAATTTCAACAGCTGTCATCGTGACGTTGACAGCCAATTCACTTTTTCTACGCCTACGCATTAATGAAATAGTTCCTAGATTTTCGTTCGTTTTAGTCGTGTTAGAATCGAAATAATTTTTGCTGACCGTGTTTTATCGTGATTAACATATGGGGTTGTCGGTCAGATGCGAAAATTATTTCACTCCCGCTTCGCGGTCGTGAAATGATTTTTCGCATCTGACCTCCAACCCCATATGTTAATCACGATAAAACACGGTCAGCAAAAATTATTTCTTAATTAGACGGTCCTGCCAATATACATCTGCTTGCCAAAACTTATCAAAATAAAAGTTATATACCTCCAATCAATTTATGAATATTTTGCCTTGGCAATGCCATTTATGTAAAGAAACCAGGCATGAAGCTATATTTTTGACTAGATCTTATCAATATATATCTGTTTGCCGAAAAATTGTATAAAATATCTCTAACGGTTTGAAATTTATACGTCAGTGCCAGTTAGTGAAAAATTGTCTCATTGTCTCGGTGAGGCTATTTATAAAGAAATCAAGCATTAGACGATCTCATTCGTAAGGTCTTGTCAATATTTATCTGCATTCAGTTTCTGAAAATGTTGCCTCGGCCAGGCCAGAAATCTGGCATTAGACTGCTGGTGGTGCTGCTTGAAGTAGTCTTGGATCGATCCCGGGCTTCTCCAGACTTTTGGATGAGTCTTTAAACCGAGGTCCCGTCTCCGTATGACCTTAGCTGTTGGTGGGACGTAAAACCCAAACACTCACTCACTCTGGCCGGGGACTGGACTGCGCGGATCCTAACGACAAGCGACAGTGACACTCTGGTGCTGAAGGCCTGTGGTCACCTCAGGAATCCCATGAAGTCGGCATGACTTTAAGAAAGCCACAGAAGGCCCTGGAAGCACTCTTTCATCAATCCAGACATGTTGTGATATCGATCTGGACTGCTCAAGAGCTGAACAGAGAATAATAGTGATGATGCCACTGCTACGTTCGTTCGTTCGGCCCCCGCCCATAGGAGCTTGAAGAAATATATGAGTTGTATGATGCTTCCACGCAGAGCTGAATCCGGCCCGAACACTAGTACTGGCAAACCGCTTAGAGGATCTAAGCCTGTCCAGGAACCGCGGTGCGAGGCGGACCGTCCATGCTAATAAACCCTATTGGTTTCATTGGGCGACAGGGCTTGAGATGTCATTTCATCTCAATATCGGGTAAAAGTCCCACAAAATTGGAAGCAACGTCTCCAAATGACGTTTACAGTGTTGACGGGGACGTTAAACCTCAAATCAAACAACCAAAAAACGTTCGTTCGTTCGTTCGTTCGTTCAAGGTAGGGCATTTTACGGACAGAACTCCATAGCTCTACAGCGAGACGTAAGTTATGTGCTTCTGGGCTTCGGATCGCGGCATTTTGTCCAACAAGAGTTAATCGCGTTGGACTGCCTGTGCCCTACCGAGTAAAGTGAAGGACTGCCAGTTTTAAAAATTTTAATGCCAGTCTAAATTGAGCCAAAAATGTAGAGTAATCAGTGACAAATCGGCTGCAGATCGCGATTTCTCTACTGTGCTCGAGAGCAGAAAGTAGGTCAACGGTGCACTCTCTTGGGGCCGCGCGATTTTGGCCATCGGACTTAGGCTGCAAATGAAGCATTTTTTGTTTGTTTGATTTTAGGTTTAACGTCCCCGTCAACACTGTAAAGGTCATTTTGGAGACGTTGCTTCCAATTTTGTGGGACTTTTACCCGACATTGAGATGAAATGACATCCCAAGCCATGTCGCCCAATGAAGCATGCCTATGCAAGTTTCCATACAGAAACGCGCGGCTAGTGGTTCAGGAAGAAGACTGGTCACAAGTCCTATTCTCAACCAGCAGGCAGGTTGAGTGCGTAATGATCCAGATGCTGGTACAAGCCCTCAACATCTCCTACCGGCTTGGCCATGCAGAAGTGTTGCTTGTAGAAACGCCAAATTCCTGGGACGAACTCGTCAACCCCCGCATCTGATGACCTCGAACCGTACAGAATGCCGTTCTCAAAATGTTGGAAAGCGTATCACTTTGTCGCGTACTGGTAGGTTCCACCCGTAGGCTTCCTGCGAAGCAGGTAGAGGTCGTGATCAATCTAGTGTTGGACAGCTTGACAGTCGCATTGGTCTTGTACCCGAAAATGCTGGCCGATCGTTGCGAAGTCCATGTCTGGCGCGAGCGGTTGGTAGGCTGGTTTAGGCGGCGAAGTCTTGCGTCGTTGCTTCTTTGGTGGCTCCGGCGGTGAAGGTTGAGAAGGCTCTGGCTCTGGCGAGAATGGCTCTGGTGCAGGCAAAGGTCGCTGCAGTGACGGCGCGGGCACAGGTTAGGCGCTGGCTGTCGGAGGTGGTCTGGTGATTGCCGGAGATAATAGAACCTCGATGGTCACCGTCTTTGGTGCTGGTTCTTGTAGTGGTCTCTCCGCCGCAGAAGGCTGCTGTTTCTTCACTGTCTTCTTGAGTCTGGTTGGTACAGGAGTGCTCAGATCGCAGCGAAGAGTGACAGTGAAACACTGGTGCTGAATGCCTGTGGTCTCTTCAAGCCCCCGTGATGTCGGTATGACTTCAAAAAAGCCACAAGTGGCTCTGGAAGCAATAATCTTTCATCATGTCTAGGAAAATTGTTTTATTTAAAGGCTGTCTGTAAATTTAAAGACTTTGTAGTCTTAGGATTTAAAGACTGACACAAGGAAAATCATGAAAATGATGAAACACGAAAAAAATCGCATTCTCATACGGAGCCCCAGTCTTCATCTTATTAAAAGAAATGTGTTGCTAAAACCTGCATGTACTTTATTTTCTGTAAATACTGTTTTAATGCTAGAAAATAATTCAGCAATAAAACAACTCAGTTCCTTCCCTTAGACCACAAATGCGGTGAAACTCCACAGAAAGGGACTCTGAGAAAATATATGACAAGGGCCGAACATGAGATGAGTTTCGTTCTGGTGTCCTTTCGTTTTCGATCATTTTACTGTTGTAGGCAGTCTGAAACGTTCTTCAATTATAGTTGTCAGAAAAAGTGTCTGTCGAATCGAGTGGTCAGGTCAGTATGTTGACAAAATGAGGTAGATATTATACACTTTTATTCCTTAGCTCATTTTACATATGAATCTTACTCCAAACCTGTTTTTCTGAGAAATCTTCAATTATGGTTGAAGGAATTTAATTAAGTAAAGCTTAATATTTGATTTGCAGTTACACATGATAAAGGCGACAGATCTTGAGATGTCATTTCATCTCAATGTCGGGTAAAAGTCCCACACAATTGGAAGGAGCGTCTTCAAAATGACCTTTACAGTGTTGACTGGACGTTAAACCTCAAATAAAACAAACACATGATAAAATATTCCACCGATAACGACTTGATTACTATAAAAAGCAAAGTGCGATTTTTTAGCTTTACGCCATTTTCATGGTTTTATTTGTGTCAGTCTTTAAATTTACAGAATTTACAGACAATCTTTAAAGTTATAGAATGTCCTTAAATAAAACACTTTTCTTGGACAGCATTACAGAATTTACAGACAATCTTTAAATTTATAGAATGTCCTTAAATAAAACACTTTTCTTGGACAGACATGCTGAGAAGACGATCTGGATTATTCGAGAGCTGAACAGAAAATGATGACACTGCCGAACAGCTCAGCACAGTCCTGGTTTGCAAGGAAGAAAAGGCGTGCTACCCCCAGGTCGCCATCTGGAAATATTTAATGACACTTTTCTTTTCCGCGGGATTTCTATTCTTTTAGCCTTTGGGGAGATAATTACGGAACCCGGGAAGGGACATGATTTTTTTTTTATTTTATAAGTTGTGCGCACAAGATAACATCTTGTGCGGACAAGATATTATCTTGTGCGGGCAACATATTATCTTGTTCGGACAAGATATTATCTTGTGCGGACAAGATAATATTATCTTGTCCGCACAAGATATTAAGTTGTGCGAACAAGATATTATCTTGTCCGCACAAGAAAACATCTTGTCTGCACAACATAGATCTTGTGCAGACAAGATATTATCTTGTCCGCACAAGATATTATCTTGTCCGGACAAGATAATATCTTGTCCGCACAAGATAATATCTTGTCCGCACAACTTCCCAAGATCTATGTTGTGCAAACAAGATAATATGTTGTGCGAACAAGATAATATCTTGTGCGCACAAGATATTATGTTGTGTGAACAAGATTGTGCGAACAAGATCATATCTTGTCCGCACAAGAAAATATCTTGTCCGCACAAGATAATATCTTGTCCGAATAAGATAATATCTTGTCCGCTCAAGATATTATCTTGTTCGCACAACATAATAAAAATTAAAAACCATGTCCCTTCCCGGGTTCCGTAGATAATAGACTATTTGGAGGGCAGAACTGAACTGGGTTGGGTTACCCTAGGATGTGGAGAAATATTCATGTAACAAAAAAAAAAAACCTAAGTCAATTTAGATTCAAAACGGTGTTATATTATAAACTATACGACTTCATATTCCACGTTTCACCACAAATGATTCCTCACGCTACAATATCACAAAGCTTGTTTCTTTTGAAAGAAATTATGTGAGACACATGCTAAGGGCTAAGGCAATGATCAGGTAAGTCTTGTTTATTAGCACTATGTCACCGAATCATAAAGTGCACAACTGGAAGGGAGGTAATAATGAAAAATATACAAGAAAGAGCTTCCTAAAAAAACAAAAACAATACACTTCAACACAAATATAGTGAAAACTTTTACCAAAAAAAAAAAAAAAAAAAAAAAAAACCGAAGAGAATCCACAACCTATATCTTTGAGTAGAAATACTGCTTACATGTCAGTGCCCTAGCTCGGGCCCAATCTGGCCACAAAAATAGATAGAAATGGCTGCTCCCTCCTGAGAAAATAAGAAGTTTGCTGAGTTCAGGGAGAAGTGAGTGTGGCTGGCTATCTATCCCTTGCGCTTACGGCAAAGACTCTGATCAGAATGCACTAAAGCGCAGGCTGATTAGTCTTTGTATACGTTTTAGAGCGGTTAACTACGTGTTTTGCTAGGTATCCGCCCCGTATATGGTAATGTCATGTATATTTGTTTGAAATTTCAAAGCAAACGCAACTGCAGCCATATATGCCCGTATGTACTACGGTTATTGCCGTTCTGCTACGTTTAAAATACCCAGTAAAACCTAGCCCTCAATACGTGACCGTGAAACTGTGACCTATGTTGCATGTAATGGATTTTCGTTACTTTTATTGCCGTTCTGCTACATTTTTTAAATGTGCTAAAACCTAGCTCTCTACTGTGGCCTAACTCGTACACGTATGTGCAACGCACTATACCATGCCTAGGCGTCCTCATTAACTTTGATATGAGCATTTAACAACAACTTTAGTCTGCCTGAGCAATCAAATTTATTTCCGCGCAGAGTACGTGTTACTATTAATTTCGAGTAGCGGTTTTCAGTTACTGGATATCAATATGTTACATGTAACTGTAATGAAGTTGTCATTACATGGATTACATTAGTTTTCTTATTTGTGTTACAATACGTAGGTCGTGTTATATGTATATTGGATCCGTGGCATCCATAACAAAGATGAGTCATTCCCAGCGGACACATGGCATCTAGGCAACGTCTTTACAACGTCAATGCAACGTCATATCAGTAAAACTGATTATACTGACACAGAAACTGTAGTGACTTTCAGCCTCAGTAATTGATTCGCTAAGGCTGATAAAACGCCTTTTTCTCGTTGGAGAAGAGGCAGCTGATTACTATCCTTTCCGTTGCATTCTTACTGTATATCAAATATTTGGTTTGCTCTTCCTGTTTGTGCCACTGGTAACATGTTTTCTGTGATGCCCCCCTTTCTGGCCTTCATCAGTATTTCGCTTTTTCTCAGTTCAAATATATTGCAAATCAGTGTCACGCATACGAAAAGAACGTTGCCAGACGGTTCAACAATTTTCGGAAGCTGGGATAAGGATACAGTCAACTACAGATATGTTGTGCCGTTTGCTAGCGAAGGCAAGCTTTTTGTGAAACCTCATACTTGTAAATGGAGTAACTTTCATTTATGGTCATTTCGCCAATTAGACACACTACATAGAAAAAATTAAGTATCCCGGCATATTTTTGACTGGTTCACATTGTTTCTTCACGTCGAATGTGAATGCAATTAGCAAATTTTAGCGAGAAGTCTGCACTGGAGCGAAAACGCTTCAAATTTCACATAAACACTGTGGAAGGGACCTTTCCAATAAACTGGGGTATCACCAATCCAATCTAAATGGCTTCCAGTCGAAATTGGAAGCCAAAAATAGTTTTAAATGAATTACACCGCGCGATTGTCTCTTCCATCCCTCGTCCTCACCATACAGAGGACTTCAATGATTGCGAGCTGTAAATGGAACCACTCGGCTATTTGTTATTCGCGAGCATTTCTGCGTACAGTAAACTTACATTCAAAACGATGCCTACCATTGAATTATTGCGTAAGGTACTTGTCTTTTAGTTTTCAGTTCTTCTCGACAATTTTGTCATAATTGTATTTCCTATCTTTTATTATAATTCAAACAATGTTTTTTATTGTTGCGCATGAGAATGAGTTTCAGCCTTTATTTCAGAAGTTTGCCTTTACTAATGACATTGTCATCCCTAGATAACGGTATCAGATGGACCGACCCGTGTGACGTGATGTTCAGGAAACAGTCATCGACCTGTACAGGGGTATTCTAAGATTTCTTTTTACTTTTTTTCATTTTTGTTCCTTTGATTTGTTTAGCAAATTATTTAATTTAATATTTTCAAATTTCTGCGATTCACATTAGGTTGAATTTCACAATTTCAGAATTTCTTATCGTAATATTACATTACAAAAACAGTTTTGATTCTTCGGCGGTGTCGGTATATTCATTACCCTCAGAAATAATATCTGTACCTTCGTCGCTGTCAATTCTAACGTCACTGTCAGAGTCCATGTGGCCAATGATTCGCTTCATTTCAGCCTCAACAGCGATTTCACTTTTCCAATAGTCCTGTCAGCCTTTTCGATATGTGTGCAGCAATCAGGCCATTCTTTTTCAACAATGCTTCCGATGTCTTCGTCGATTAGAGCCTTGCTATCTGCTATGCGGAGCTATAAATTTCGTCGGCCAATATTACCTTTCAAACGTCCCCTTATCATATCAATGACATTCAGATCAGGATGGTGTGGTGATAGCCACAGAACTGAGTGCCCGTGTCTCTTCAAAAGCTGGTCAACTTGATAAGTCGTAGCTAGTTTATTTCGTTTGCAAAGTTCCAAAAGCTCAGGCTTGAGCATTTCTTGCCACATGCTGCATAAAACTGTGTTTTTAAAGAAAGAAAAAAAATAAACGGAAAACAAAAATGTTTTTAAAATTTTGAGATTCGAAGCCACTACATTTGGCTAACTAGGTCGTTAATGTCTCTATCTAACCAATACCGCCCCATCATATTCCTGTACCAATGTCATATCAGAACAATATACAGCAAAGATTTTGCGATTAAAGCGAGGGGAAATTTGATAACCCTACATAACGGTTTCTGATGGATCTGATGGATCGGCCCGTATGAGGTATTGTTCAGTAAACAGTCATCAATCTGTAGTCAATCTTATCTGCGACTACTATACAGTCATATAAATCCATGTTGCTAAATTACTAACAAGGCATCGCAGGCGATTCAAATCCCACAAGACTACTTCGTGTGTGGGCAGCACTGAACTGGCAAAGGTCCAACCTACTTGAAGTATTATCATTTGCAACATTTGTGTACAGTTTTACTAAAATCCATCATAAATGTAGGCTCTAGAGTGATGATGTTTTTCAAAAAATAGCCACAGTGACCTTGACCTTGAGCCAAGGACCCAGACAGTCTAACTGGCTCGAGATATAATCATTTCCAACATTTGTGTAAAGTTATAGCAAAAGTCATCCATAAATGTAGGCATAAGGGCTATGCAAAAGTTTTTTCTAAAAATAGCCACAGTGACCCTAACATTAACCTCAGGACCCTAAAAGTCGAACTCGCTCGAGATATTATCATACCCAACATTTGTTAGGAGTTCTATTAAAATCTATTAATAAAAAAAGGCATTAGAATGGTGAAAATGTTTTTCTAGTTAGCCGCAGTGACAATGACCTTCAGCCGAGGACCCTGAAAGTTGAACTCGCTCAAGATATTATCATTCCAAACATTTATGTAAAGTTATATTAAACTAGAAAAAGTGTCCATAGGACACGGATGCCCCCGCCAAATGCCATTCATAAAAAAACATTACAAATGTACTTCAAATCAATCATAAAATATATGCATCAGGGGCAGAAATACAAAAAAAAAAAAAAAAAAAAAAAAAAATGTTATCTTCCTTGTTCATGACACATCGTCTCAGTGTGATGAATGCACCTGTGAAGTTTCATGAATATATTCCACACGGTTTACTATATGGTTCTAAGTCAAGGGCAGTTAATCCAAAAACCAAAAATGCAAGAGTTGTCTTCCTTGTTCGTGACACATCGTCTCAGTGTGATGAATGCACCTGTGAAGTTTCATGAATATATTCCATACGGTTTAGGAGTTATGGCCCGGACACGGTTAACTACATGGTACTAAATCAAGGTCAGATAATCCAAAAACAAAAAATGCAAGATTTGTCTTCCTTGTTCATGACAAATCGTCTCAGTGTGATGAATGCACCTGTGAAGTTTCATGAATATATTCCATACGATTTAGGAGTTGTGGCCCGGACACGGTTTACTATATGGTACTAAGTCAAGGGCAAATAATCAAAAAACCAAAAATGCAAGAGTTGTCTTCCTTGTTCATGACACATCGTCTCAGTGTGATGAATGCACCTGTGAAGTTTCATGAACATATTCCATACGGTTTAGGAGTTATGGCCTGAACATGATGTCGGGACGGACGGCCAAACGAACGGACGGACAGGGGTAAAACTTAATGCCCTTCCGCTATTCTCCGAATAGGCGGGGGCATAAATATATCAACAATTAGAGGCACTAGAGCCTTTCTATAATAGACTCAGTGACATTGGCCTTGTGGTCCTGACCCTGAAAACGAAACTTGCTGGAGATATTAGTATTTCCAACATTTGTGTAAAATTACAGAAGACTTCATTAATAAATGTAGGCGCTAAATGACAAAGTTATTCTAAAATAGGCAGAGTGACCTTTATCTTGACCTCAGGAACCTGAAAGTCCAACATGCTCGAGATATTATCATACCCAACATCTGTGCTAAGTTATATTAAAATCCGTCAATAAATGTAGGCGCTAGAGCGATGAAAATATTTTCTCTAGAAATAGCCACAGTGACCTTGACCATGAGACCACAGCCTTGAAAGCCAACTCGCTCGAGATATTGTCATAAGGAACATTTGTGTGATGTCATATTGAAATCGATCAAGAAATGTAGGCGCCAAAGCGATGAAAAAAGTTTTCTAAAAATAGGCATAGTGACCTTGAAAGTCGAACTCGCTCAAGATATTGTCTTAAGGAACATTTGTGTCAAGTTATATTCAAATCGGTCAAGAAATGTAGGCGCTAGAGGGATGACAAGGTCTTTTTTTCTAAAAACAGTCACAGTGACCTCGGCCTGGAGGCCACGACCTTAAAAGTCGAAGTCGCTCGAGATATTGTCATAAGGAATAGTTCTGTGAAGTTATATTGAAATCAGCCGAGAAATGTATGCGCTAGAGCTGTGACAAAGTTTTTTTCTAAAAAAGCCACAGTGACCCTGACATTAACCTCAGGACCCTGAAACTCGAACTCGCTCGAGATATTTTCATACCCAACATTTGTTAGGAGTTCTATTAAAATCTATTAATAAATAAAGGCACTAGAATGGTGAAAATGTTTTTCTAGTTAGCCGCAGTGACCATGACCTTGAGCCTAGGACCCTGAAAGTTGAACTCGCTCAAGATATTATCATTCCAAACATTTATGTAAAGTTATATTAAAATATATCAATAATTAGAGGCACTAGAGCCTTTCTAAAATAGACTCAGTGACATTGGCCTTGTGGTCCTGACCCTGAAAGTGAAACTTGCTTGAGGTATTAGTATTTCCAATATTTTCCGAAAATTACATTAAACTTCATCAATAAATGTAGGCGCTAGAGAAATGACAAAGTTATTCTAAAATAGGCAGAGTGACCTTTATCTTGACCTCAGGAACCTGAAAGTCCAACTTGCTCGAGATATTATCATACCCAACATCTGTTTTAAATTATATTAAAATCCGCCAATAAATGTAGGCGCTAGAGCGATGAAAATATTGTCATAAGGAACATTTGTGTGCAGTCATATTGAAATCGGTCAAGAAATGTAGGTGCCAGAGCGATGAAAAAGTTTTTCTAAAAATAGGCACAGTGACCTTGAAAGTCGAACTCGCTCAAGATATTGTCGTACGGAACATTGGTGTCAAGTTGTATTGAAATCTGTCAAGAGATGTAGGCGCTAGAGGGATGACAAAGTGTTTTTCTAAAAACGGTCACAGTGACCTCGGCCTTGAGACCACGACCTTGAAAGTCGAAGTCGCTCGAGATATTGTCATAAGGAAAATCTGTGAAGTTATATTGAAATCAGCCGAGAAATGTATGCGCTAGAGCTATCATTCCAAACATTTAAGTAAAGTTATATTAAAATATCTCAATAATTGGAGGCACAAGAGCCTTTCTAAAATAGACTCAGTGACATTGGCCTTGTGGTCCTGACCCTTAAAGTAAAACTTGCTCGAGATATTAGTATTTCCAACATTTGTGTAAAATTGCATTAAACTTCAACAATAAATGAAGGCGCTAGAGAAATGACAAAGTTATTCTAAAATAGGCAGAGTGACCTTAATCTTGACCTCAGGAACCTGAAAGTCCAACTTGTTCGAGATATTATCATACCCAACATCTGTGTTAAGTTATATTAAAATCCGTCAATAAATGTAGGCGCTAGAGCGATGAAAATATTTTCTCTAGAAATAGCCACAGTGACCTTGACCATGAGGCCACAACCTTGAAAGTCAACTCGCTCGAGATATTGTCATAAGGAACATTTGTGTGAAGTCATATTGAAATTGGTCAAGAAATGTAGGCACCAGAGCGATGAAAATGTTTATTTCTTAAAATAGGCACAGTGACCTTGAAAGTCGAACTCGCTCAAGATAATGTCATAAGGAACATTTGTGTCAAGTAATATTGAAATCGGTCAAGAAATGTAGGCGCTAGAGGTATGACAAAGTGTTTTTCTAAAAACAGTCACAGTGACCTCGGCCTTGAGGCCACGACCTTGAAAGTCGAACTCCTTCGAGATATGTTAATAAGGCCAATTTGTGTGAAGTTATATTGAAATGGATCAAGAAATGTAGGAACTAGAGCGATGACAGTGTTTTTCTAAAATAGCCACAGTGACATTGACCTTGAGGCCACAACCCTGAAAGTCGAACTCGCTCGAGATATTCTCATAAGTAACAGTTCTGTGAAGTTGTATTGAAATCAGCCAAGAAATGTAGGCGCTAGAGCGATAAAAATGTTTTTATAAAAATAGCCACAGTGACATTGCTCTTGAGGCCACGACCCTGAAACTCGAATTCGTTCGAGATAAGGTCATAAGGTTCATTTGTGTGAAGTTATATTGAAATGGGTCTAGAAATTTAGGAGCTAGAGCAATGACAACGTTTTTTCTAAAAATAGCCACAGTGACATTGACCTTGAGGCCACAACCTAAAAAGTCGAACTCGCTCGAGATATTCTCATAAGGAACAAATGGGTGATGTTATATTGAAATCGGCCAAGAAATGTAGGCGCTAGAGTGATGACAATATTTTTCTTACAATAGCCACAGTGACCTTGAGGCCACGGCCTTGAAAGTCGAACTCGCTCGAGATATGGTCATAAGGAACAATTGTGTGAAGTTATTATACCCCCGGTATACGAAGTATACTATTGGGGTATATAGTTTTCGTCCTGCCGTTCGTCCGTTCGTCCGTCCGTGTGTCCGTCTTTCCGTCTGTCCGTCCGTCCATCCGCACCAACGAAACAACATTTAGGGGGCAAAAAATTTGGACAGTTTGACACTTAGGTATATATTCGTGAGTCCTAATGGACTTTATTCCGTAATTTTGGTACTTAAGTGGCAAAAATTAGGTGGCTTGCCGCTTAAGAGAATTTGCCGCTTAAGTTGTCAATATGCCGACGCCTAGCCACTTGAATCCATTCGTAGACACGTCCGTCCCATCGTCCGTCCATCCATCCGTCCGTCTGTTCGTCCGTTAACATTTTGGTTAAAATTTTGCGTCAAAGTTTCTAGGAGATTGTATCTTCTGAACCCTTTGATAGATTTAGTTGATACTTACACTGAAGTTATATACTGGTCTAAAGATTTCATTGATGCATGGCCCACCCCCCACCCCCCCCCCCCCACCCCCACAGTGACCTTGATGTCAAGGTCACAGTCTTAGAAATTTTACATTTGGTTAAAGTTTTGCGTCAAATTTTCTGAGATATTGTATCTTCTGAACCCTTTGATAGATTTAGTTGATACTTACACTGAAGTTACATACTGGTCTTAAGATTTCATTGATGCATGTCCCACCCCCTACAGTGACCTTGAGGTCAAGGACACAGACTTTGAAATTTTACATTTGGTTAAAGTTGTATGATAAAGTTTATAGATGCCTATTTTTTCCTAAACTCTAAGACAAATTCAGTTGATACTTGCATCAATGTACCAGTCCCAACATTTTGTGATGTATGTCCCTTCCCCCACCCACGGCGACATGGACTTCCCTGAGGAAGGTAGACAGATATTTCTGTTTTGACCTGTTTTCAAGGGTCTCGTAAGTCATAATCGACACAAATATTAAAGCTCCTGGAACAAATTCTGCGGAAATTTGCAACTTATGTATTTCAACATGAAAGGGGTTTGAATTACGTGTTATTTGGCATGTTGGATTAGTTTTGCATCGTCCGGGTAGCTGAAAATGCCTTCATTCGGCACTAGAAAACAGGTCAAAACAGAAATATCTGACTACCTTCCCCGGGGAGAATTTAAATTAAAAATCGACCGCTTGCCTTTTCATGTCCACACCCATCTTTTCTAATGCAGAAATGAAAGTTGTTGAGAATAGCAATGTCCGATTTCTCAAAATATGTATACAAAAATGACTAAAAATCATATATCGGGAACACTCACCTGTTTGTTTGTGGTCTCGGAAGGCATAACCAGAAGTTCCCGTAAGGATTTTGAGTGCATAACCGACGGTTACCGCTTACGAGTTTACCAGCCGTGTAGAGCGATGCCATTTCTTTTTCTAAAAATAGCCATAGTGACCTTGACCTTGAGGCCATGACCTTGAAAGTCGAACGCGCTCAAGATATTGTCATAAGGAACGTTTGTGTTAAGTTATATCGAAATCGGTCAAGAAATGTAGGCGCTAGAGCGATGACCAAAGTACGTAGTATGTACGTACGGATGTACGTAGGGACAGATTCTATATATCCCCCTCATAACTGTGTGGTGCGAGGGGATACTAAGTGTCGGGCTACTAACACCTCCAGTGGCACTTGCCTCTCCCTGCATAAACATAGACATTCATTCTCTCTCTCTCTCTCTCTCTCTCTCTCTCTCTCTCTCCCTCTCTCTCTCTCTCTCTCTCTCTCTCTCTCTCTCTCTCTCTCTCTCTCGAAGCCTCCGTGGTGTAGTGGTTATGCTACTCGCTTTGTAAACCAGGGATCGCAGGATCGATCCCGGGCTTCCCCAGACATTCGGATGAGTTTTTAAACCCAGGTCCCGTCTCCGTATGACTTTAGCTGTTGGTGAGACGTAAAACTCTCTCTCTCTCTCTCTCTCTCTCTCTCTCTCTCTCTCTCTCTCTCTCTCTCTCTCTCTCTCTCTCTCTCTCTCTCTCTCTCTCTCTCTCTCTTCAAGGTATGCCAAAGACAGGAAAACGACTGCCCAGGATTTTTAAGCGAGGCCGAGGTGGAAGTACTAGTGGGCCCGAGATCACTAGGTATGTTAAGCCAAGATGACTTGGAGACGACGTGTCTAGGGATGACATGTCCAGGTATTTTTCTCAGCGGCGCCGATGTGGCAATAGGACCGTGTCATCTGGGGCCGAGGTGTCTAGAGGATGAAGTGGTTTGTCGACGAAGTGTACTGTTACCACCGTGTCACTCGAAAATTCCATGAACAAACCTGATTTACTTTGCGGAGACTAGAAAGCGAAACATTTTTTCCTCACATGCAGCGTCATGACGCCGGCCCTTATTTTTTCTATTGAAATTCTTTCCAGTTTCTTTCATTGATAAAATCCAAATTGTGGGGAATGGATACATCTTCAGGGGACGCAACTCCTCCAAATGTATTTTGTCTCCCATGTCAATAGGGGTCAACACTTAAAGGAAAGGAGCAATGGTAGACCCTTTTTCAGCGGGACAGGAAAGTAAACAGGAAATCCAGAAAGTTGTCTCCCTTTGAAAAATGGCGGAAAAATCAACAAGATGTTCCCATTCCCCATAAATCGATATATAACAAAGTGAATCTTTCACACCTGGTCATGAATACTGCCTAAATAATACAAATATAACAAGAACTTCAGTCAATGTTTGGGGCAGAAAAATTCCATTTAAGAGACGTGACTATGGGTATTCACTTTTTCTTGTTCCTTATTTCTACTCCAAAACATCGGTTACTGGTACTCGTTATAACCGCCTCTATGAGGCGGTTCCAGTGAGCACCAACAACTTTTTCTAGGAGAACATATATGAAAACTTGAACTATCACCGACTTTCGTCAGGAAATGACATTTTTTTTAGAGTTTTGGAAAATAGAAGTGAAGGCAATGATCAGGAACACAGGCGCTTGGCCCGTTGATTTGTCCGAAAAACGTGTGGAATGTGTTTTAAGTCAAAATATGAGGAAATTTTTTTTTTTTTCATACTGGTATAGAAAGCTAGACAAGGTTTTCAACAAACCAGCACCATTTTCTAGGTACACACTAAATAACAATTGGCACAGGCACATTTTTTGACACAGGAAGGTATATTTTGTATGACGTTCAACCTAAGGCCTGCAGAATTCCAACAAAATATTGCAGAACACCTGGATCAAGCCCCATTTTTATCTACACATCAAATAACCCCGGATATACTTTAGTAGGACAACTAACTGTCACACCAACTCCAAGGTTTTTCACCATTTCCCTGCGATTTCCTGTTGAAATCAGATAATGTCAGCACAAAATCCATCACACCTATAAATATCAGAGGAAATGCTCACGCCTGCTGCAAAATGTTTCGCCAGTTAACCGTTATTACCAGCAATTTTCGCCTTTTTGTATGTGAGCAGGCACTTCTTGTTACAATTTTGTTTTCATTCTATATCTTGAAGCTGATGCAATCCGAGCGCTGATTGGTCGAAATTACTGGAGTTACCAAATTTTGACCAATCAGAGCATTGATTTCATCATCTTTACGATACAGAATGAAAACAATACAGCAAAGAGAAATACTTGCTCACCACAAAAAGGTGAAAATTGCTGGTAATAACGGTTATCTGTAGAAAACTTTTGCAATAGGTGAGAGCATCTTTATTGATATTTATAAGAATGTTGGCTTTTGTGCTGACATTATCTGATTTCTGCAGGAAATCGCAGGGGAACAGTGAAAAACTATTGAGTGGGTGCGACAGTTAGTTGTCCTACTAAGGTCTATCCGGGGTAATTTGATGTTTAGATCACGTTGGGGCTTGAACCAGGAGTTCTGCATTGTTTTGAAAGAATTCTGCATGTCTTAGGTTGAAGTTCGTACAAAATATACCTTCCTGAGTCAAAGAACGCGCCTTTGTCAGTTGTCATTTAATGTGCACCGAGAAAATGGCACTGGTTTGTTGTGGACCTTGTCTAGCTTTCTATACCAGTATGAAAAAAAAAATCTTTTTTTTACTCATATTTTGACATTTTAGCTATTCCACACGTTTGTCCGACAAATCAACGGGCCAAGCGCCTGTGATCAGGAATCGATACAAGTAACCCAGACCATCCATCAGAGACACCAAAGGGAATGAAATAGAAACATGAAATAAATAGACCCTAATTGAAACATCAATAGCGAAAAGCCAAAGGGACAGTTTCTTTCCCACAAAATGGCCAATTGGCTATCAAAATAAATAAAAAAAAAAGATATAAGCGATGCACACATTCAAATACGAACTACGAACAATAACAACAAGAGGGCAATGATGGCCCTGGATCGCTCACCTGATCCTTAGAGTAACAAGTGGGCCCCAGGGAGGGCCATTATTGACCCCAAGGTTATAATATGCATAATGTTGAGGGTGGTCTAAAAAGGTGAAGCTTCATACCAAATATCAACAAAGGCTATAATTTTCCACTAGATGAAGCTCCATACCAAATATCAAAGACATGGGCCTTGCAGTTTCAGAGAAGAAGATTTCCCTATATAAGGGTCTTGGGGGGGGGGGGGGGGGGCATTTTTGGCCCCAGGACTATAATTTGAACAATCTTGATAGAGGTCCACTAGCTGAAGCTTCATACCAAATATCAAAGACCTAGGCCTTGTGGTTTCAGAGAAGAAGATTTTTCAACATTTTCCCTATATAAGTAAAACCTAAGGGCCACGAGGCGGGGGCATTTTTTGCCCCAGGGCTATAATTTTAACAACCTTGGTAGACGACCGCAAGATGAAGTTTCATACCAAATATCAAAGACCTGGGCCTTGCAGTTTCAGAGAAGATTTTTAAAGATTTTCCCTACATAAGCCTATGTAAAACCAAAGGGCACAGGGGCTGCGGCATTTTTGGCCCCAGCACTATAATTTGAACAATCTTGGTAGGGGTCCACTAGATGAAGCTTCATACCAAATAGTAAAGACCTGGGCCTTGCAGTTTCAGAGAAGAAGATTTTGAAAGATTTTCCCTATATAAGCCCATGTAAAACCAAAGGGCCCCGGGCAGGGGCATTTTTGGCCCCAGCACTATAATTTGAACAATCTTGGTAGAGGTCCACTAGATTAAGCTTCATATCAAATATCAAAGACCTGGGCCTTGCGGTTTCAGGGAAGAAGACTAGATTTTCCCTCTATAAGCCCATGTAAAACCAAAGGGCCCCGGGCCGGGGGAATTTTTGGCCACAGCACTTTAATTTGAACAATCTTGGTAGGGGTCCACTAGATGAAGCTTCATACCAAATGGCAAAGACCTGGGCCTTGTGGTTTCAGAGAAGAAGATTTTTAAAGATTTTCCCTATATAAGCCCATGTAAAACCAAAGGGCCCCGGGGCGGGGGCATTTTTGGCCACAGCACTATAATTTGAACAATCTTGGTAGGGGTCCACTGGATCAAGGTTCATATCAAATATCAAAGATCCGGGCCTTGCGGTTTCAGAGAAGAAGATTTTTCCAGATTTTCCCTATATAAGCCCATGTAAAACCAAAGGGCCCCGGGGCGTGGGCTTTTTCGGCCCGAGCACGATAATTTGAAGAATCTTGGTAGGGGTCCACCAGATGAAGCTTCAAACCAAATATCAAAGACCTGGTCCTTGCGGTTTCAGAGAAGAAGATTTTTTAAGTTTTTGGTGAAAAAATCTATTTTTGGCTCCTGTGACCTATATGTGCAACGGACCGGAACCATTTGAACAACTTTGAAAGGGGACCACCTAAGGATCATTCCTTTGAAGTTTGGTCAAAATCCGATCAGTGGTTTAGGAGGAGATGTCATTTGAAGAAATTGTTTACGCACGGATGACAGACAAAAAGTGATCCTAATATAAAACACAAGAGGGCCATGATGGCCCTGGATCGCTCACCTGATCCATAGAGTAACAAGTGGGCCCCGGGGATGGCCATTATTGACCCTAGGGTTATAATGTGCATAATGTTCAGGGAGGTCTGAAAAGGTGAAGCTTCATACCAAATATCAATAAAGGCAATAATTTGAACAATCTTGGGAAAGGTCCACTAGATGAAGCTACACACTAAATATCAAAAATCTGAGTTTTGCAGTTTCAGAGAAGAAGATTTTTTTAAAGATATTCCCTACATAAGCCTTTGTAAAACCAAATGGCCCCAGGGCAGGGGCATTTTTGGCCTCAGGGCTATAATTTAAACAATCTTGATAAAGGTCCACTAGATGAAGCTTCACACCAAATATCAAAGACCTGGGCCTTGCTGTTTCAGAGAAGAAGATTTTCCAAGATTATCTCTATATAAGTCTATGTAAAACCAAAGGGCCCCAGGCGGGGCATTTGTGGCCCGAGGGCCATAATTTGTTCAATCTTGGTAGAGGTTCACAGAGGAAGCTCCGTACCAAAAATCAAAGACATGGCCTAGCAGTTTCAGAGAAGGAGATTTTTAAAGATTTCCCAATATAAGTCTATGTAAAACCAAAGGGTCTCAGGACGGGGGCATTTTTGGACCCAGGGCTATAATTTGAACAATCTTGGTAGAGGTCCACTAGATAAAAATTTCACACCAAATATCAAAGACCTGGGCCTTGTGGTTTCAGAGAAGAAGATTTTTAAAGATTTTCCCTATATAAGTATATGTAAAACCAAAGGGCCCCGGGGCGGGGGAATTTTTGGCCCCAGCACTATAATTTAAACAATCTTGGTAAGGGTCCACTAGATGAAGCTTCATACCAAATATCAAAGACCTGGGCCTTGTGGTTTCAGAGAAGAAGATTTGTAAAGATTTTCCCTATATAAGCCCATGTAAAACCAAAGGGCCCCGGGGCAGAGGCATTTTTGGTCCCAGCACTATAATTTGAACAATCTTGGTAGGGGTCCACTAGATGAAGCTTCATACCAAATAGCAAAGACCTGGGCTTTGCAATTTCAGAGAAGAAGATTTTTAAAGATTTTCCCTATATAAGCCCATGTAAAACCAAAGGGCCCCGGGGCGGTGACATTTTTCTGCCCCAGCACTATAATTTGAACAATCTTGGTAGGGGTCCACTAGATGAAGCTCCATACCAAATATCAAAGACCTGGGCCTTGTGGTTTCAGAGAAGAAGATTTTTTCAGTTTTCGTTGAAAAAAATCTATTTTTGGCTCCTGTGACCTATATGTGCAACGGACTGGAACCATTTGAACAACTTTGAAAGGGGTCCACCTAAGGATCATTCCTGTGAAGTTTGGTCAAAATCCGATCAGTGGTTTAGGAGGAGATGTCGTTTGAAGAAATTGTTTACGCACGGATGACAGACAAAAAGTGATCCTAATATAAAACACAAGAGGGCCATGATGGCCCTGGATCGCTCACCTGATCCATAGTGTAACAAGTGGGCCCCAGAGAGAGCCATTATTGGCCCCAGGGCTTTAATGTGCATAATGTTGAGGGAGGTCTTAAAGGTGAAGCTTCATACCAAACATCAACAATGGGTATAATTTGAACAATCTTGGCAATGGTCCACTAGAAGAAGCTACACATCAAATATCAAAGACCTGGGCCTAGCGGTTTCAGAGAAGAAGATTTTTAAAGATTTTCCCTATATTAGCCTATGTAAAACCAAAGGGCCCCGTGGTGGGGGCATTTTTTGTCCCAGCACTAAAATTTGAACAATCTTGGTAGGGGTCCACTAGATGAAGCTTCATACCAAATATCAAAGTCCTGGGCCTTGTGGTTTCAGAGAAGAAGATTTTTAAAGATTTTCCCTATATAAGCCTATGTAAAACCAAAGGGCCCCGGGGCGGGGGCATTTTTGGCCCCAGCACTCTAATTTGAACAATCTTGGTAGGGGTCCACTAGATGAAGATTCATACCAAATTTCAAAGACCTGGGCCTTGTGGTTTCAGAGAAGAAGATTTTTAAAGATTTTCCCTATATAAGCCAATGTAAAACCAAAGGGCCCCGTGGCGGGGGCATTTTTGTCCCAGCACTAAAATTTGAACAATCTTGGTAGGGGTCCACTAGATGAAGCTTCATACCAAATATCAAAGACCTGGGCCTTGTGGTTTCAGAGAAGAAGATTTTTAAAGATTTTCCCTATATAAGCCAATGTAAAACCAAAGGGCCCCGTGGCGGGGGCATTTTTGGCCCAGCACTAAAATTTGAACAATTTTGGTAGGGGTCCACTAGATGAAGCTTCATACCAAATATCAAAGTCCTGGGCCTTGTGGTTTCAGAGAAGAAAATTTTTAAAGATTTTCCCTATATAAGCCTATGTAAAACCAAAGGGCCCCGGGGCGGGGGCATTTTTGACCCCAGCACTATAATTTGAACAATCTTGGTAGGGGTCCACTAGATGAAGCTTCATACCAAATATCAAAGACCTGGGCCTTGTGGTTTCAGAGTAGAAGATTTTTAAATATTTTCCCTATATAAGCCCATGTAAAACCAAAGGGCCCGGTGGCGGGGGCTTTTTTGTCCCAGCACTAAAATTTGAACAATCTTGGTAGGGGTCCACTAGATGAAGCTTCATACCAAATATCAATGTCCTGGGCCTTGTGGTTTCAGAGAAGAAGATTTTTAAAGGATTTTCCCTATATAAGCCTATGTAAAACCAAAGGGCCCCGTGGCGGGGGCATTTTTTGTCCCAGCACTATAATTTGAACAATCTTGGTAGGGGTCCACTAGATGAAGCTACATACCAAATATCAAAGTCCTGGGCTTTGTGGTTTCAGAGAAGAAGATTTTTAAAGATTTTCCCTATATAAGCCAATGTAAAACCAAAGGGCCCCGTGGTGGGGGCATTTTTTGTCCCAGCACTAAAATTTGAACAATCTCGGTAGGGGTCCACTAGATAAAGCTTCATACCAAATATCAAAGTCCTGGGCCTTGTGGTTTCAGAGAAGAAAATTTTTAAAGATTTTCCCTATATAAGCCTATGTAAAACCAATGGGGCCCCGGGGCGGGGGCATTTTTGGCCCCAGCACTATAATTTAAACAATCTTGGTAGGGGTCCACTAGATGAAGCTTCATACCAAATATCAAAGACCTGGGCCTTGTGGTTTCAGAGAAGAAGATTTTTAAAGATTTTCCCTATATATGCCAATGTAAAACCAAAGGGCCCCGTGGCGGGGGCATCTTTTGTCCCAGCACTATAATTTGAACAATCTTGGTAGGGGTCAACTAGATGAAGCTTCATACCAAATATCAAAGTCCTGGGCCTTGTGGTTTCAGAGATAAAAATTTTTAAAGATTTTCCCTATATACGCCTATGTTAAACCAAAGGGCCCGGGGCGGGGGCATTTTTGGCCCGAGCACTATAATTTGAACAATCTTGGTAAGGGTCCACTAGATGAAGCTTCAAACCAAATATCAAAGACCTGGGCCTTGTGGTTTCAGAGAAGAAGATTTTTAAAGATTTTCCCTATATAAGCCCATGTAAAACCAAAGGGCCCCGGGGCGGGGGCATTTTTGGCCCCAGCACTTTAATTTGAACAATCTTGGTAGGGGTCCACTAGATGAAGCTTCATACCAAATATCAAAGACCTGGGCCTTGTGGTTTCAGAGAAGAAGATTTTTTAAGTTTTTGGTGAAAAAAATCTATTTTTGGCTCCTGTGACCTAGATGTGCAACGGACCGGAACCATTTGAACAACTTTGAAAGGGGACCACCTAAGGATCATTCCTGTGAAGTTTGGTCAAAATCCAATCAGTGGTTTAGGAGGAGATGTCGTTTAAAGAAATTGTTTACGGACGGACGCACGGACGCACGGACGGACGCACGGACGCACGACGGACGACGGACAAAAAGTGATCCCAAAAGCTCACCTCGTCACTACGTGACGGTGAGCTAAAAATAAACCGTGACAGAAGAACCGCCTTCGAACGGTCAGTAAAAGGTATATCACTGGGGGCATCACGTGAACAAGTCCGTAAAAATGAACACCCACTAAACCCCACTTTGTACAGAGAAAAGAGGGGTTTACGGGGATATACAAACCCACAACCTATGTTCGGAGTAGAAATAAGAAAAATATTAATTTCCATCGGAAATGTAGCCATTTGGAAGAAATGAAAGAATGCCCTTCATCACGAAAACACGCCTATATAATTTTGACCCCATTGAACCCCAATTTTATAAAGTAAAACTGGGGTTTCCGGGGGTAAACCATATTTTTCTTATTTCTGCTCAAAAATATAGATAGTGGGTACTCGTTAGAACCGCCTCGATGAGGCGGTTCTAACGAGTGCCCACAATCTATATTTTGAGCAGAAATAACAAAAATATCACAATTTTTCATCATGCCATTTTTCATTTTTTCGGCAATAAAGGTGGCAATGTATTTGTATAGGCATTTTTTTGTAATGCTTCGCACGGGTGTTTTATCATAATGGGCTTTAATCGATTTTACGCGCCGCAATCCTCGCCCTTACTTCCGTAGGGCTTGAGGTCTCATTTCTTCTCATCCTGAGGTAAAAATTCCACAAAAGTCGAAAGGAACGTCTCCAAAAAGACCTAAATAGTGTTTTCAGGGACGTAAAACCTCAACACAAACAAACAGACTGAATGGTTTTACAAGGGTATTTTTACACGGAATTGAAGTGTTAAACCGTATGCCTATTAGAAAGTCTGTAGATTGCATTAAATATCTTGGTGTGACAATCACACACAACTTGAGATGGAATACTCATATTAGCAATATGCGTACTAAGGAACTTGGTTTCCTGAGGCGAAATCTTCATCAGTGCCCAAAAGGACGTAAAAGAGGCAGTATATAAAGGTTTAGTTCGCCCAATCTTGGGATATGGTAGTTGTATCTGAGACCCAAGTGGAATGGTCCTTAACGAAGAAATTGAAAGAATTCAAAATAGAGCTACTAGATTTTGTAACAGGCAATTACTGCTTTGAAACTGGGAGCACGACTGAAATACTTGTAAATTAAAATTGGAGTCTCTCAAGAAAAGGAGACAGGACAGTAGGCTCATCCTTTTATACAAAGGTCTAAAGGGTGCTGCCAGCATTCCAACAGATGAACTTGTCCCCCCCCCCCCCCCCCCCCAGCTAGGCACTGTATCACCAATCATTGACGTGTCAGACCCTTGCTGCAAGAACTGATATTTATAAAAAGCGTTCTTCCCCAGAACCATTAGAGATTGGAATGTCCTTCCCGATTCGATTATTTCGACAGCTGAAGGTGCTGATGATTGTGTAGCTAAGTTTATATCTTTGATTACAGCTAGGGACTAACTTCCCATATCACAGGTCCTGGTGTATGAATGTCATTTGACGTGGCACCAGTAAACACATTATGGCCCCCGTCCATAGGGGCTTGAAGAAATATATGGGCTGCATGATGCTTCCACGCAGAGCTGAATCCGGCCCGCACACAAGTACTGGTAAACCGCTTAGAGGATCTAAGCCTGTCCAGGAACCGCGGTGCGAGGCGGACCGTCCATGCTAATAAACCCTATTGGTTTCATTTGGCGACAGGTCTTGAGATGTCATTTCGTCTCAATGTCGGGTAAAAGTCCCACAAAATTGGAAGCAACGTCTCCAAAATGACCTTTACAGTGTTGACGGGAACGCTAAACCTCAAATCAAACAAACAAAACAGTAAACACATTATGATTTTCAAGAACGCGGCATGTGACATGCATTCGTACACCTGAAATGAAGATCGTTTTCTGAGAATATTGCTGAGAAATTTTTGTGTAATGATTAATTGTATTGTTAATCAATAGGTTTTCGTTAATTTTGATCACACGCGACAACAACTTTTCGCTTCCAGACACGAAATTATGGAACCAAAGCATAAAGGGTACAATTGGCAATTTCAGAATTTGTCGAAAACAGTTCTGAGTGTTGAAGCAATAATTCCACAGAATTTTGTTTTCCAACGCCCAACAACAATAAAAGTAAACGGGGTTCATAAGGTTTTCATTTAAAAATCCCATTGTTGGTATTTGTCACCACTTTAATTTTCTATTGTTGTCTATGAAATGTTCAGTAAAAACGCCATCATGTCAGTCGTAAGAACTTTCTCGTAAAATTTTGAGACAATGTGAAAGGTATTTTTAAATCACATAATCTTTCCTTATTGGGGGATCGTTTAAAAAGGAATTCTTGAAAAATTGGCATTCCAGATGTCTCCGGAAGCGCATGGAATCAAAATTATTGTTTTGACCAATCTGGCTCAGTATATATACACGTTTGCTAGTACTTTGGGATTAATGTTTCCACTCGACATTCCGGAAGCATTTGAGGGTCACTGATGAGGCCTAGGCATCAGGGGGCAGTTTCGCAGTTGAGGGTGGGCGTTTTTTTTTAAATATTATAGTAGTAAAATAATGGCATGGTTGCTCATAGAAATTGTGATATGTGGATAGTTTTGTCACTGTTGGCTTGTTTGCTGAGTATCTGTACTTTTATAAAATGGAATACTATAATAATCTTATATGGGTATGAGGGGTGGATTAAAAAATCCGTCCCTCGGGTTCACTGTCAGGCATCACTCGGCTGCCGAGGGACAGATTTTTATATCCACCCCTCAACCCATATTGGATTCTTTTTCTTGCATACATGTACCTTCCATTTCTTAAAGTGGATTTTAATGCTGCAGTCACTTCGGTTATCAACGTCTGCCATATTGTGCTGACACTGCAGGAATGTTTAGTGACGTTGCTGTGACGTCAACCTTAACGACGGCGCATGCGAGGTCGTAATCAACCAGTGCATTTATCAAACACGCGATTATATTCGATTTGGGGTCGGAACACCAGGGTCAGAACATAAATTTCTATCCCAGGGTAAAATCGCGGATTTCCTTGTCTGGTGTGCAAGAAGAAACTATATAACGCCCCATCTGTCTGGATGCTATGCAAGTTCAAGAAGGTAGCTTTGGCAATAAAAAGTGGCTGCTTTTCAAAGAGGATTCCTGAAAACGTTTACTGATTGTAGTATACTTATCTATCTACATGTATTTCTTTTCATGTGACTGAGTGTACCTGACATTTCAACAGATGCCAAGTACTTGTGTTTTGGGAGTAAATTCACATGACCTGTCAAAGTGAGGTGGGGTCATGTTTTTTTTGTTTGTAACAATAGTGGGTGGAGTAAGTGGAATGGTGCGGCGTTCAGCCTATGCAAAAAGAGAAGTGTAGAAGTTATCGCTTTCTCCAGGAGATGTCGATAACGATTCAAAAAACTTCGTGTGGCGCGGACAAAAAGTGTTATTATTATTATTTGTTTGTTTGTATTGGGGTTTAACGGACAAGTCAACACTATTTAGGTCATGTTTGAGCCGATCAGTTAACTTATCCACACTTTTCCTGGGCATGCTTATACATAAGCGGTTAACCAGTACACTGCACATTCTTTCGCCAGAAACTGACAACTTCCATAAGGCTTCTTGAATCAGCGGAAGGGAGTGAATGACCATGAAAAAGATTTCATGATCAATCTCCACGAAAGAATGTTGCAGACCCGGGCCGGTTTCGAACCCGCGTGTTGCGATTAACTGTCCCCTGATGCCCTAGCTAGTCTTGGCCAGAAAAAAACGTGTACACTTCGTAGTTCTGTGTTGTATATAGTATAAAACTTGAAAATGAACTTAACCACAATTTTCATTGTGGGCATCAGGAAAGAACGTCTATATAAGGATAGCTGGGTGCTCTTAAAACACGCGTGTTATGGTCTAATGAAGAGATTGCTTGTATTGAAAGGAAACTATTTTTAAGTGTCACATCACACAGCCAGGCAAACAGGAAGTATACAGTAAGTACTCATATATAAGATGATAAAAGCCGGAGCCCCGGTAAATGTACATGTTGGCCTGTGCGACATACAAAGGCACAGATCAGCCTGTGCTTAATGCACAGGCTGATTTGAGTCTTTGCTGGTCGAATTAATCATTTGTGGATCCCGACACATTCACAGAGCGGAAGACAGAGAGGGTGATCTTGTGACAAGGATTTGCAGGCTGATCGATCGCTCCGTTTGTTGTGTCCCGGTTCAATGCGAAAACCACTTAAAACAGCGGGCGAACAGCGAATATCCCGAACAGCTTGCAAAGACGCCAAAACACACACACACACACACACAAAAAAAAAAAACGCTGGGTGTTTACCTCGGTAAATTTTACGGCAATATACCGAATTTCGCCCCATGGGGAGTTTGCTTTTTCGACATTTTCCAAAATTTAAAAAATGGGAATTTCTTTATAAAATCATATTCATTAGACGCTGAATAAGTAATTTAACGATTCTAAAAATAAATATAGGGGTTCCCCGTCCTTACTGGCCTCGGGAATACCCCCCATGTATTCGATGTATATTTCGCGGTATACCGAAATATACATCGCATATAAGTTACCGCTACTGCAACACGATGTCACCAACGTCCGGATATTGAGGCTTTGGGTGTAGGAGGAGGGAGTGGGGGGGGGGGGGGGGGTAGGTAAGGACTACGAACTGCACCAAAAACCAGGCCTAAAATATACAGTTCTCAGCAGTATATATCGGCTATCAGATCTGGGGCTGGAACGGTGGTTGCGTAAAGGTCGCCGATTACACAACCCATATTTATTAAAAATAGAAGCGAAAGCAATGATCAGGAATCGATACAATCAACCCACCACTCCCATCAGAGACACAATCAACCCACAGCTCCAATCAGAGACACCAAAGGGAAAGAAGCACAAACATGAAACAACAGACCTAATGGAAACATCAATAGCGTGAAGCCAAAATGACAGTTACTTTCCCACAAAATGGCCAATAGGCTATCCAAAATAAAATGATATAAGCATCACCAACACCCAAAGACAAACCACAACAAAAACAAACCGCGACAGAAGAACCGCCTTGGAACGGTCAGTGGAAACGAATTCCACTGGAGGGCTTAAATCGATTTTACGAGGCCGCAAACCTCGCCCTTCTGTCGCAATTTAGACAAATAATTTGTTAAGTCCGCATGAAGGCCTCCTAACTCATCAGTGCAACATCTCCGTGAACACAAATAATCAAACAACCACAGAGGACTCGACAGCAACAAACCACTGAAATGCTGGAGCAAAAGAAAACCAACAGTTAGACTCCGATGGGCCCGACCAGAGACAGAGCATTAGGCACTAACCAACATTATCTTGAATTAGATCTCTCTAATTCTCAATAAGCCTTTACGCTGGAACCGTCATAGAATCTGAGGCCTGACCCACCGGCGCGCAATTAAAGAGGGAAGCAAAGCTCTCAACCGTGATAGGGTTAACGGCCGGGTTAACTACCATGCATGCAGCCTGTCGTATAAGTATTAAGACTGCGAAAGAGCACACTAATTACCGCTCCTGCCCTACACAGCTATTTGAGTTTATAGATGATGTCACAATCAACTTGGAGGAAAATGATGAAAAAAAAAATTGACACTCTCCTTTTTCAGATTGTGGTATAAGAGGAAACAATATTTCCCACCTTACCCAACAGCAAGAGCAGGCCTTGTCCAACTGAATCAGTCGGACGCAAGATGCACGTCACATTTGCTTTAAAAACACCCACCCCAGTTGACAGGAGTAACTGTCGCTTTTAAGAATAAAGTATCGTCTTCTATATATCCATCATTTCTATATATCCATCCTCAAGTTGATGAACATCTCGAAACATATGCCAATGTTCACGTCAGAAATTGGGCGCTCGAATCTTACTCATCCGTATGTTCCGTTCAGTTTGACCAGTTTGTCGTAAACGTATTAGCGGATTTGT